>JAAWXA010000019.1:16362505-16575018 GCA_038090715.1 Florisuga fusca
AGGGGGGGAGGGTGCGCTTGGAGCCCTAAGGAGCTGGGTCAGGTACCGGCAGGCGAGTGGAACCTTTCTTGGAAGGGAGAGCGATGTCCCCCTCCTACCCACCCAGCGGGGTGGTCCAGCTGCTGGAACGCTTGGCGTTTGTGGCTATTTGTGCGAAGTGAGCGCCGTCTGATACGTCTTTGCTCTTTCTTTTTTTACAAGATGTTTTTCGTAGGCAAAACCCCCTGGGTTTTATTTTAAGAAATGTGTTTGAATTGCGTTTTGCGGCAGAATGGGTGGTATTCCCATAGAGCTTCCTAAATCGCTGTGGGAATTTGTGGGTAAAGCGGACACGTTAGCACGACAGCAAACTGTTTCAGGTCGCATTTGGAAGGACAGTTCTACCCTGTTTTAAAAGGAGACTCAATTTTGAGGCATTAGTCTGGGCTGAGGGTTACCATCACAGGTGACGTTTTTCACCCAAGATCTTAAAACATTTTACAGTGACGGGTACTGTTACATTTTTTTACTGTGCAGGTTGAGAAATCCAGGCAATGAGGCATCATTGCCTGGTGGCTTGCTCAAGGTCATGCAGCAAAATATGTAGATAAATCCTGTGTGGCCTGTTAAAAATGTATTACCAGAAATTCTGGCATCCTTTTAATTATACCACACTTTGCCAACTGTTTATGTACGAGCTGAGGCAGCTTAAACAAGGAGCACTAGATAACTTCTGCATGCTGATTTGTTAACAGAATGGGCAAGGTACCAGTGCTTAAGGGGTTTTAGGCAACTGCAGCTGAGTAACTGAAACATTTCTGGAACTGGAGGGCTTGAGGAAAGATCAGCTATCTGCAGACACTTAGCAAGTAGTCCTAATTCATTAGAGTTGAGGCAAATAGAGTAAATACAAGCAGATGCAACTGACAGAGGAAGAAAGAATAAATAACCTTATGCGGAGCTGCAAGACACATTCTTTGGGTTATGTACGATGTCATAATAGTTGCAATATTACAGTACCAGTGTGAAACAAGCAGCAAGAGCCAGAAAGCTGAAGGTAGCTTTTGCCTGAACAAGGCCAAATGTGTCAGCAGTGCTACCTCATTGTGTAAAGAGTAAGTGTAGCCTCAATTATCGTGATTATTAATTAAAAAAAAAAGGGGGGGGGAAGGGGGAAGAGATGAGGGAGAGCCTGGTTTCTCTCAGCTCCATCCTCATGGTTTTCTTCCCCAGGCTCTTCACTGATGCCACAATAACATGGTGAAGCTGAAGACAGAACCTGGGAACAGTTCTTCTGCTTCACTTTTGATAAGCAAGTGAATTTGTTGCCAGTCCATTCCTTCCAGCATGGCTAAGAGTGCAGAAGTGAAGCTGGCGATCTTTGGTCGAGCTGGCGTGGGCAAGTCAGGTATGTTTGCTGTCTGATTTTTTTTTCCCCTCTGTCTATTATCAGGTAACTCTCTCCTCCTTCTGTGCAGACAAACTCTTTGTGCAAAAAATCAATTGTGACCTTATTCTTGTCAGGAAGGGCAGGATCAGGCCAGGGTTTCTCTCTCGCTTTCCACACTATTTCTCTAAGTTCTCTGGAAAAAAAAATACTATATTGCTTTAAAAAACCTCAAATAACAATAAAACCAAAAAAACTTCCCACCTTAACTCAATCCAGTTTCTCATGAAGTAGCAAGATTCCTTTTTCCATCCAAACAGAATTACTAATTTTTAATTTGACTCTACATAGTTTGTACTAGATGAAGGCATTTATATTACACTCCCTATCTCTTAAGGTAAGTTATCCTCTGTTAAATATTGGATGACTTCTGTAACAGCTGTAATTCTGGTTGATTTCAGAGGGAAATTTTAGACTCAGCAACTTAAATAATTTTAATTCTCAGTACACACTTGGATTTACATATTTACCAGGAAACCAAGGAAGTCCAATGTGTAAAGTTTGCACTTGGAGAGATCTTTTGAGAAATAAACATAGTCTGGTGAGTTTATATGGTAGAAACACAAGGGGGAGGCATAAATGTTAAAAATCCTTATCTACAGACAGACTTTCCTTTGGTGAGACAAGGAGCATAATATAAGGGTTCCAGCCTTTTGCAGGCAGTTTGGTGGTTTTGTGTTAATCTGACAGCTCCAGGACCACTCTAATGTATCCTTGTACCACAGGGATGAGGAAGCAAGGAGACTGATTGTAATCATACTCCTCTGCCAGAGTGGGAATTCTAAGATACTGTTTATTTTAGAGAATTCTGCACAAGAGAAGCCAGGGGGTAAGACATACTGGTAAGAACATTAGGTGAGACTTTCAACTGCTGTCAGCCAGCTCTTGTTCTCTGAAGTAACTCTTTTATTGGAAATGCCAAGGTTCTTACCCATGAATGTGTTATAGTTCTGTTACTTCAGAATGGGTTGATTCAAAATCATGTTTACCCAGAAGGCATTTTACCAGAACGCTATCAGTGAAGTGGCTCTGTCAGCCTTGGGGAAAAAAGGTGTATGTGAGGCAGAGATTGTTAGAGATGATACAACTCATAATACAAAGACAGCACAGATTAAATTCTACCTTCTTGAATAAAATACCTAAGGGAATGCTGATAATATACTGGGATAAGTTTAAACTATTTCTTCTCTCCTGCTGTGCTTACCCCACACCTCTTTTGTATTTGTGTTTTGCTGTCATGTCCAGGTTTTGTGAATAACTTCAGTGGTTTATCTTTTGGTTTGTGTCACGTTTGGTTGATGGTTTCCATGGTTGTCCAGTCTTTTGACTGGATTCAAAATAATGCAAGAGGATGTTGAATTATTTGCAGGAAAACTGAAACGCCAAAAGACTGCCCTCACCCTTGATATCCCTAATGATGTGAGAACTTGAATTTAAAAATATATAAAACTACTACTTAAGTCCTCATTTAAAATACCTCACCAGCATAGGCTCAACAAGAGCCTTTTTTGCCTGTTCTGTCCTTTTTGTAGACTTCACTAGAGTGGGATTTTTATGGCTGTTTTCCTGTAGTCCTGTAATTAGGTGGGAGATGATTTTTAATGAAAAGACAGTAAAAGCATCCTAGTCCTTCAGAATCCTCCTCCTCTTTTTTTTAAGTTTTTTTTTTTCCCCTTTGAGCTGCAAGGAAATATTACATAAAGTATGACTAAGGACCCCTCTTTCTGACTGTGACCACACATGTGACTCTCTGTGGAAATGAAGGTGCATATAAGTGCCCAGCACAACAGGGTGAATCTAAGGGGATGGAGAGACTGAAGTGCTGTCAGCCACCTAGACAGAGCAGCAACTGTACCCCCTAGAATTTCCAGCTTGCTTATGAAACCCCCCCTTTGTACATCCTATAAAAGGATCCAGTTTTGAAGTACCAACTCCAGACAAATAAGTGGGGGGGAAGGAGGTGCTGTGTCTGAAAATACCTGTTTGCCTGTTGCCAACAGTAGCAGCAGTGGGAGCTGTGGAAGTGCTGTTACATGAAGTCTCCAGATAGCTGGGTTTGGAGGATAAGTACCCTGCCAGATTAGTGTGGATAGTGTCTTTTTTTAGCATAGCTGTGTAATTCCCTATCCCTGTTACCAGTTTGTAATATATGGCTGAGACAGGATCCTGTGGCCATAAGTTACTAGAGTTGGGTTGGACAGACAGCTGAAAGATCAGCCAGACTCTAGAAGCAGGAATGCAAGGCAGAACGCTGGAGCACGCTCGATACGTGTGATGAAAAGGAGACACTGGGTGATAAATAAGGCCACTGTAATTGCCAGAAAGTCAAGCCAGAATCTGGTCACTGGCTTGCTTTCTTGGCTCATCTTCATTTACTGAGGAAGAGCCAGGCATTAGGTTCTTAATCTGCAAGTTGCTTCACCACCTGACAACATCTGTGAAGTTACAGATGTGTATTGCAATATCCTGCAGAGGCTCCTCTTTCAGTCCCTGACCAGGACTTTGGGTCAGTAAGACAAAGCAGCTATGAAAAAAGAAGTATTGTACTTCAGGATAAGTGGAGAATTAAAGCACACCATGCAAGTGAATAGAACTGTTAGCATTACTGAGAGCTGAAGAACATCTTAATCTCATTGTTAATGCTAGACATCTGTTTCATGGGGTGAAAGATTCTTTGTTCTACCAAGTACTTCCTCCTAACTAATCTAAAACCTTCCTCAGCATGAGGTGGGAAACCAGAACACTGTTCCTAAGTCAGAATAGTGATAGCATCTCAAGAGAGTTAAAGCTAGGGCAAATAAAACTTTTCTCCAGTTTTCTTGCTGCTTGTCAAGTTCCCATGGTTCAAAGGTTTAAAAAGCAAACAACAGGGAAGAGCAAGTCTGAGTATCAGCTTTCTACTGTTCTCTTTCCTTGCCTTGTCTTCCCCCTCTGCTGGAGAAAGCCAGCAGAATTGCAGATCAATTTACCTGCCCAATTTTTTTAGTTTGTTTGGTTTGGGCTTTTTTTTTGTTGTTTTGTTTTGGGTTTGTCTTTTTTGTTCTTGTTGTTTGGTTTTGTTTTTTTAACTTAATGTAGACTTAAACCTTTCAACCCAAAAATGGACATGTAAGAGTGCTTCACTAAGGCACATAGTAGAATTACACAGAGCATTAAAGAAATCACTGGCCAGCTTATCTGGGCAAGCTGCCTGGGCAGGCTCATCAAGTATGAGCATCCCAACCTGCTCTCCTACAGTGGACTGGATGCTCCTCCATTCACCCAGCTGTTATTGTATAAGCATTGTATAAACATGGCTTTAAAGGGATGAGGAGCTCTGCCTGAGCCAAAGGAGCACTTTGCTGCTACTTCGGTTGGGAAGAAGAGACAGTCTGTGGGTGGGAAGGGACACTGCCAAGCCCTGCTGTAGATAACTGGATGCTACCTCTTAATTTGGGCTAAAGTCAAACAGCACTGAAGGGGAGAGAAAGAGCTTTTAAAGTCTTTTCCTTCACGTCCAAGACAAGCTTGGAGGGAGCAGAGAATTAAAGTTGAAGTGAATTAAACATTGCTGTTTAAATTGTTCTTTGCTGAATCCTACAGCTTCATTCCTATGGTAACAAAAGTTAGAATTTCCTAAATAGTTCTTTTGAAAAATACAGTAGTAACAATTAATAAAGACTTAAAGACCTTGTTCTTCCATGTCATTGCAAGGTACAGTATGTGCCCAGAGAACTAAAGAGGTGATGAAAATGTATGAAGTATGAGGAGAGAAGAAGGGCACGTACTGTCTAGCACTGCATGGCTGATGCTTTTCCAACTCATAATTCTGTTGACTATGAATACTTAAAATACCTCTGCTTAGCAGCCTTTATATTTTGGCAAGAAAAAAAGAGAGAATGTCCAGCCACAGCATGTGCTGTCCAGCTTGCCTTATGGCTGTGTGTGTGCCAGGCTGAATACTCTTTAAGTTTTTGTGTTAGTGTGTATGGTGCACCTAGCCATGGTCAGATGCTGTTCTCATCTGTCTGCATGTGCCATGCAGCTGCAGCCATGGTATGTGACAGAGATGTCTGTGTTTTTGCCATGGGTGCTGAAGCAAGAGGGAAGATACTGAGGGTCCCACAGGCTCCCCCTGGTAACTGCCTGTCTGCTCCTAGGCAGCTGTGCAATAGTTTTCTTACGCTATCAGGTATGAGACATGAGGCTGTGGCCACCTTTTGATCCAGCAATAGCTCCTATGCTTGCATTTGAGCAAGAGGGTGATTATAGATAAAGTAACATCAGTAAATATCACAGAAACAAAGATCTCAATAACTTCAGTGATTCTAGTGTCACAGTTCTGAGTAGCTTTGTATTTGTTGGCTTACTCTATATTCCCTGTCTAGCCCAGGGTGGGGGAACACACTTACGAGAAAAATATCTGGATTTGAAAGTTCCTATAGAACAAATTCAAGCAGCAGCCAGGCCAGAGAGGCCTACAACAAATCCATTTTGGTTTTGTTATTTGGGGATATGCCTGAGGTACATGATCAGGGATCACTTCCCATTTGCAAGGTCTGGGCATGAAGGCAATAGAAATAAATCTAGCACCACTCCCTTTCAAAAAAAAAATCCCATGGGTTACCAGCAAAGGAGAGTTCCTTGAGCCAGGGAGAATCCCCATCCTTTATTGGATGCAGGGGGCGAATTATTAACACCAAGGATGAGGAAAACACTGAGCTACTTAATTGCCTCAGTCTCTAATAGCCAGACCAGTTATCCTCAGGGTATTCAGCCCCCTGAGCTGGAAGGCAGAGACAGAGAACAGAACACACCCCCCATAATCCAGGAGGAAGCAGTTAATGACCTACTACAGCACCTGGACACTCACAAGTCTATGGGGCTGTGACATTCACCTGAGGGTGCTGATGGAGGAGCTTGCCAAGCCACTGTCTCATTTATCAATGGTCTTGGTTAACAGGGGAGGTACTAGACCTCTGGAGGCTGGCCAACATGACACCCATCTACAAGAAGCTCTGGAAAGGGGGATCTGGGGAACTGCAGGCCTGTCAGTCTGACCTCAGTACCAGGGAAGACCTCGGTACCAGAGAAGTTTGTGGAGACATTCACCTTGAGTGTGTTCCCAGGGCACGTTCAGCATAAGGAGGGGATCAGGCCCAGCCAACATGAGTTCATGAAAGGCAGGTCCTGCTTAACCAACCTGATCTCCTTCTATGACCACCTCATCTCCTTCCAGGTGATCTGCCTAGTGGATGAAGGAAAGACTGTAGAGTTTGTCTACTTAAATTTTAGTAAGGCCTTTGACAGTCTCCCACAGGCTTCTTCTAGAGAAGATGGCAGCTCATGGCATAAACAAGTGTACTCTTTGCTGGTTTAAACCCTGGCTGGGTGACTGAGCTCAGGGTGTTGTACTGAAGAGATCTGAATCCACTTGGCAGCCAGTCACAGATGGTGTTCCCCAAGGCCCAGTTCTGGGGCCAGTCCTGTGTAATATCATTATCCGTGATCTGGATGGGGGGATTGAGAGCACCCTCAGTAAGTTTGCAAATGAAATTAAGTTGGGCAGGAGTGTTGATCTTCCTTAAGGTTGGAAAGGCTCTGCAAAGGGACTTGGAAAGGCTGGATCAATGGGACAAGGCCAAGGGTAGGAGATTTAACAAGGGCAAGTACTGGGGTCCCTTGCTGGGTTACCCTGTGAAATGTTACAGGCTTGGGGAGGAGTGGATGGAAAGCTGCCTGGTGGAAAAAGCCCTGGGGATGCTGGTTGACAGCTGTCTGAACATGAGCTAGCAGTGTGCTCAGGTAGCCAAGAATGCCAACTGCATCCTGGCTTGTATCAGAGATAGTGTGGCCAGCAGGACTAGGGAAGTGATGGTGCCCCTGTACCACTGGTGAGGCTGCACCTTAAATACTGTGCTCAGTTCTGGGCCCCTCACTACAGTGCTGGAATGTGTTCAAGGAAGAGCAGTGAAGCTGAAGAAAGTTCTAGGGTACAAGCCTTAAGTGGAACAGCTGAGGGAGTAGGGATTCTTTAGTCTAAAGAAAAAGAGGCTGAGGGGAGACATAATGCTCTCTACAGCTACCTGAAAGGAGGACTCTTCTCCCAGGTAATTGGTGATAGGATGAGAGGAAATGGCCTCAAGTTGTTCCAGGTTGCATATTAGGAAAAATAAAAATTACTGAAAGGATGGTCAGGTATTGGAATAGCCTACCCAGGAAAGTGAAAGAGTCACTGTCCCTGGAGGTGTTCAAAAAACCTATGTATAGACATAGTACTTCAGGACACAGTTTAGTTGGTGTGGTGCTGTTTAGTTGACAGTTGGACTTGATGATCCTAAGATCCTAAGGTCTTTTCCAATCTTAATGATTCTATGACTCTCTGAAAAAAAGCCCATTTCAAAATTATTTTCTACTTCATAAATCCCTGCTCATAAGTTTTCCCCACTAGTTTCATTTCAGAGACTTCTGGAGAGAAAAAACAAGTTATAAAGAGTGATTAGTCATCAAGCTTACAGCTCTCTTAGTACAGCAGAGAAAGCTCCCCAAAAAGCTTGAAAGTCTACAGTATACCAACTGATGTATCTAGAGAGGCTTACTGTAATAAGGTGCCTCTGAAATGTAGAAATGTGGGTGGAAGTAGTCTGCTGATTTCCTGGGGTTTGGGGGTTGTTTTGTGTTTGTTTTGGTTTTTTGGTTTGTTTCTGGTTTTGTTTTTTTATACTGGTAGAAAAGGTAGGTTGCTCTTTTTTCCCCTTTGTTTGTATGAGAACCACATGGTTAAATGATTATTCGGTGATCAAGTTTGACACTCCCACTATATTAATTGTCCCTTGCTGGTAAAATACTCATGATACAATCCCACTTTTTGCATCTTCTGCTATTTTACTTTTCAACCAGGTTCAGGTTCACTGAAGGCACTGTGCATGTTTGTCTATAGGTATGAGTAGAAATGTAACAGCAATAAGGTCACTCGGCTAAAGTTTTGTGATGATTTCTCCCATAGCAAGGATGCAGGTGTGCCCCCCTGGAGCAGACAATATTGCAAAGAACCAGATGCATTAACACGACCTTTCCACACTCCTGTACAGTGGATGATACTGATCCCTATGCAGAAGGTGAGCCCTGGGTTCATGGATCAGTGAAACAAGTCACTGTCACCCATGAATGTGTGGCCCTAGGAGTCCTTGCAATGCTGACAAGGGGAGGAGCTGCTGCTGTAGTGTCCCAAACATGTGCAGTTTTGGAGCCAGGCAAGGTTCACATTAACCAAATGCAGGACTCTAATGGGGCCAGGAGTGCTTGTGGGCACCTCTAGTGTGCTGCTTGGAAAAGCCCCCCTGGCATTACCACAGATAAAAACTTTTAGTCACCAACTGCAGGACAACTAGTCTTTTTTAGACTTTCTCAAAACTGTTTGTTGATTTTTGTTTTGCTACCTGGGCCAGACCCCAAAGTGGTTCCCCTGAGTCGTGAGATGGTCTGTTTGTATCTATGACCTGCTCCTGTTCCTCTGCTTACTTGCCTGTCCATGGTTCACCATAGCCTTGTCCTTGGTGTAGAAAGCATTCATGCTCTGCTCAATGTTTGTTCTTCCTTCTGGCTAACCATGAAATAACCCACAGAATTTCTCTAACCAAATGCCAACATTGTCCATTCAAGCATCTCTGCCTTCCCTGTTCCATCTCATTTTAACTACATCTGACATTGGGTCTACCTGTGTCCCCTCTGACCAGCTGGTGGCAGCTGCTAGAGCTAAGACTAAGAGTCTTAGTACTGCTGTTGTTTCTGTTTAGGTTGGGCTAAATATAGCCTGCATTACCAGGGAAGGAATGCCAGGATTCTAGCTTTATATGTGTAGCACAGCTTTTTCTCTAGGTCTGTGCCCAGCTACCCCATGCATCCCTTGCCTTGATAAGATACCCATCCTGACCACTTCTGTCTCCTGTATTTGCTGTGAAAGATGACTCAAAAGCTTTCTGGCCAAGACTCAGGAATCCTTCACCTCCCTGCCATGAATCCTTGCAGTGTTTTGGTCTGTCTGCAGTTCGCCACAGAAATCGTTGAATGCACCTCTGTCTCCGAGACTGCTGCTAATGGTTCCTTTCAGAAAAGCTAAGATTTTTCTTCTTCCCCAAACTTGTTCTTTGCCTCCGCGATCTCTCTACCCTTTGCCTTGCATATACCTTTTTACTTGACTTCTCCTGGGCTATCACCTTCCCTCTCCCCATAGCCTCATTCTAGTACATTTCCTAAAGTCTGCATATGGTGGAATCACTTCTGCTTTATACTTTACTTGAAAAACTTTATATACACAGTTGCCTTTTCTACCTCCTCACTTTGTGCTTCCTCCCATCTCTGTTTCTCATCTCCAGCTCATTCATTCCTCTTTGCTCACACTGTTGTTGCGTCATTAAAGGCTCAGTGCACAAGAACCAGATGAGCAAACCTGGCAGCAATGATACCATGTGGCAAAGAAGCAGCCACTGTGATGTGGTTCCTCCTGTACTGGAAGCCTTTCACTGGCTTGGGCTTTGAGGATGCTCCAAGCTTTGACTGCTCCAGACAGTTGTTGTATGAAGAAAGCCAGATTCACAGAGGTTAAAAAGAAAGCAGTGTTTATCCTTGCAGAACTAACCTCAGCCGTAGAAGTGGGTAAATTCAACTATTTTGGCTTTGTAGTGGAGCAAAAGAAACAAGTTGTGTCTGTATTTCCCAAGCAAACTTTCCTTTTCTGAATTTCTCTCTGTGCCACCCTTAACAGCACCCAAAAATAAATATGTAAGTGTATGAAAAACTAACACCACCTTGAAGTAAGAGGATGGACAAAATGCTTTAGGCTTCAGCTGAGCTGCAGTTATAGGGCTGTCATTAGCTGCTGTTGACTGAAGGTGTTTGTACCCTCTCACCTCACACCTGGCAGGCACTACCAACACTGTGGTGGGCAGGAGAGCGGAGTGGGCAAGGAAACTATGACATCCTCATCCTCTTGCTGCTTTTATTCCAAGTCCATGTTTGCTCAGCATTCCTGACAGTCTGTTATTATATTCACTGGTTCAGTGGCAGAGTTATAATTGTGCAAAAAGGCACCCCTTGGCTTTCCTTCTCTTTCTACACACACTTTGGGGGGCACTGCCGTGAGCACTCCCCTTTACCACTTCACGGGTCATGGCAGTCCCGCCTCAAGCTGGCCCGCTATTTGAAGTAATATTTCTTCCCATTTGCTTTAGATGAAACCAGCTCCCCCAGTTTCATGGACTCCTACCTTTCCCAGAGTCAGAAAAATAACTAAGAACGGGGGATGCATCTGTTTCTTTTGCCTTTTTTTAATTCGGTATGGGGAAAGTGCTTTTTATGATTATTTCCCACCAGGTAGAGCATTCACACTGCTGAAATTAGTCTGCAGCTGTTACAGTTTCTAATGGATTTGCCATGTAGGTGTTGGGAAATGCCATATATTATGGTAGTGACGCCATAGATAACTCATATTCTATGCATACAGTGTGAAAAGATGAATGGCAAGAGAACCATGAATCCCCAGGGAAGGAAGTAGTAGATACATTAAACATATGTGCAGCTTTAAAATGCCATAGAAATCGGCTGGAGTCTCCAGCTGCCTTTCCAGAAATGTTAGACAGTAGTTTGCATTGAGGAAAATGAGAGAGTATGTTGAAAACATCAAGCCTGGTTTTGAAAGCACACAAAGCTCCTGACGTTCACAGATTGTTTCACTGCTGCTGCTCAGGGGTTGGCAGAGAGGAAGCTGCAGACAAGCAAGAGCAGAGGCCTGGGCCAGCGATGCATTTCCTTGTGGGAACTGTTTAGATAAGCAACTTGAAAAGTTTTCAAGCTGGAAGGATGCAACTTGGAAAACACACAGGATATACTTTCCCAGGGTGGGAATTCTGTTAGCGCTTGAACAGCATTCGAGGTTTCTAAAGGGCTGTGGGAACAAGGGTCACCACCATGACCCTCCTGCAAAGCATACCACTATGGCTGTCCTCAAGTGGCCAATATGGAAACAGAGGTGAAGGAAGGAGGAGCCTGATAGTCTCAAGTCACTGAGGGAACTGTGATTTAGGCATTGCCAAAGCTTCTTTCTATGATTCCTCCTCTGGGCCAGGGCTGATGACATCCATCCTGTAGGCAGTAGTGACCCAGCATCTGAGCCCCAACCCCTATAGGCTCTGCTGGATCATTATGACCCTTCACAGCACCTCCACTGCCATTAGATATTAACAGAAATATAGCATAGAAATAGCATTTGCTTTCATTAAAAATGTATTTGGAAATCTTATTTTTCACTACTTGTCCATTATGGCTTAATTTCATTTTAACCCACAGGACCAAAAGCATAAAAGGAACTTGTCTTCACCTTCTTTCTCCCCATCACATGACTATATTTACCATCCAACTCAGAGTGTAATTATAGTAGAATCTGTTATAGACTTTCATAAGCCTAACTCTAGAGACCTGCTTTTGTTGGTGGCTTATGTCTGTGCCTGCCATGGGAAACAAAACTCCCCCTTCCCGCAACAGGAGAAGCTGGTTATACAAAGCTGTCCACCATGATCTTTTCCTGACATACTCAGCTATTGACCTGTGCCATTCAGAGCAAGAAAGTGCAAAAAAGAACAGAGAAGGAAAAAAAAAAACCCAACAACAAGAAACTTACTGGGCTATTTATTTCTTCACTGAAAGAGAACTGCAGAATAAATGGATATATTGGAGAGTCACCACAGAAGAATGCCATATTAGACCCATGGGTGCAGAAAAAAAACCCCTAAACCCCCATAGTCTGCAAAATGGGAAGCAGGGGAGTACGAGTGCCAAAACAAACACCTTGTGTTAACCAACCCCAGTGGCAGATTTTGTGACTCTGAACACTACTGCTTATCCCAACTGGAGGCTTGTGGTTACATATGCTGGAGCTGGTTCTGCTCCAGGCCGAATTCCAACATGAAATAATTTAATAGTGATCCACAGCAGGAGTTTTTCCCATGAGTCTATGTCTGCTAGATGTATTGCCAGGCAAAGATTCAGGAAATTTATCTCCTATTAAGAAAACTTGTCCTTTATATACATGGAGCAAAGTAGGTCAGAGGAGATTTTCAAAGATAAGTGGAAAGGAATGTCAGTGTTCTTATTTAGGTATTTATTTAGAAAGATTTCCTCCAGTAATGTGTGGGTTTTTTGCCCATTCTGGCAGTGAATGCCTGCTTAGCCCAGTTGACAATATGGCCAAAGAAGCTTCTTTACAAAGCTAGGAGGGTGAAATGAGCTGCCCACCTCCTGCTGCCATGCTGTGCCCACATAAGTACCTTTCCCCTTGCAGCAAGAGGGAGCTTAGAAATTTGCCTTGTTTCCTGACTGCAACAAATTCACTAAAGCAGGAGGATCAGGAACTCTCAGAATTTATATTCTAGCAAGTGCAACTGCAGATTTGGCCCTTATATCCACTCCTTCTCTTTATTTATGTTCACTTTGCTGATCAAATGACAAACACTGGGAGCACACCAATTTTCCCATAAAGATGCAGAATCCTGTAAGAACACCGCTTGCCTCTGAAGAGCTGTGGGCAGAAAGGCTGAAGGTGACACAAAACAGCTTTATCCAGGACACAGCTTACTGTGGTTTAGTTATTAAATATTCATATATTGTGTTCTATTGATGACTTTGTGACAAAAGAACTAGACTTGAGCACAGAGCTGTGAATAATCCAGCTAGAGGCTATTAAATATAGGTTATCCATAAAGGAAAAACAACCAAAATTGATCAGAAAGAAACCCATGCTCTTAGGATTTAATAAAGTAGAAAATATATATAAAAAAAAATTCTTCCTAATTAAGTGTCAGTGAAGGAAGGATTTATTAATGAACTGTATTGGTAAGATACAAGAAGGGAACGAAGCTAAAAGCAATCCAAGGTTTTTTTTTTGCTTGAAATGAAGTGTGACCACCTTTTTCCTTGTGTAACTGGTATGTCTTACAGAAATAAGCAATTACTGGCTGAGGCAAGAAATCAAGATCTTGCCTTTAATTAATCTTTAGTGCCCCATGGTAATCTCAAATAAGTATATCTCATACCCTTTTGTTAACATTCTGTGTAATTAAACTGGTCTATTTCTCACCACCTCCATCATTCGTCCTCAGTATCACCTCAGTAATTTCTTGGGGTTATTTGTTTGCAGTTTCTAACCTGGCATCTGGAAGAACCAAGTCTCTTTCAGGAAAACAGACTATATTTTAGACATACACAGTATGACTCTTTTCTTCATTGATTTTATATTTAAGTTCTAGCATGAAAAAGACACCTAAGCTTTAACTCTCCACTATGGTGGAGATCAGAAATTCATGTAGTTCTCAGCATACGTTGGGTGAAGTTTGGGAGTCTGTACTGTAAGACAAGTTGTATGTATATCTAGCTCTGCAGACTTGAAGAGATCATGCACTGTTGCTACTCTTTCTTGCTTTAAACTGCAGACACATTGGATTCTGAGCTAAGAAAGGAGCTTTGCCTCTTATTTCCTAGCTCTGGAAACAGCTAGCTTGTCATCCTTTTGAAAATGAGGCAAGAGTGAGATCACAGAAAATGCAGAAGAATGACCCCAGAGGAATTTTAAGTTTTAGCATCTTCCAAGTGTGAAAAGTATAATGATTTGCCAACAAAAGGTCTAGAGACCCAGCTGAACAAAGCTTCAGTATCATTACGACTAATTTTGCATGCAATATTGTACATCTCACTTCATATTAGGTCTAAAAGACTTTTTTCATCTAAAATAGTTTTGATTTAATACCATCAAGTTTCAGAAACTGTGTTGCACATTCTGGTGCTACTATTACTTTTTGCTCCCCATGCTGCATCATGGACAGGGGCTGGCTGCAAATAAAACCAAGAGACCCCACAGAAAAGAGTGCACTTCCCAGCCTCGTGAAAACAGATCCTGCCTCTGGTTTCTGTGCAGGAGGTAGAAGAGCTGACAGTCAAGGTTTTCAAAGAGCCGTGGAAATACAGTGATCAACAGCATGAGCTGGAACTGGGCTTAGGGAAACCTGTTCATTATTAAAGCACCTTGAAGCCTGGTTGTGCGCTGTCATTTTTTTGTTCATTCTCTTAATAACATTGGTCGTGATGAAAGTTAAAATTATTTTGTGTTCTGTGGATGGCAGGAAAGCAGATGGATAAAAGTCTTCAGTTTAAAGTGTGGGCAGACTGACATCATCGTCTGGAAGTACTAAATCATTGTGCAATTGCAGACTTCCACTCGCTTCATGACACTTCAGAAGCTGGATCTCTACACTCATGCGACATTCTAAAGGCATATTTCATATGACATTTCAGAACACTTTGAACCTGCTGATTGCAAAAATGCTCACAAATCCCAAAACTGTTCTGCTCAGAAGAAGAAAAAAAAGCTTCCAGGGCAGTCACAAACGTAGGGTTCTTGATGTGTCTCCCAGAGTACTAACCCAGGGAGAGCAGTTCCGTGCATGGGTCTCTCTAGTAAGACAAGATCTAGTTGCACCTCTACAGTTTCTGAAGAGTCTTAGGGATGGTCTTAATGATGTCACTTTTGTATTTGGAGAACAAGATGAATACTCTGACAATTGACCTCTAGAAAAACATATCTACTTGAAACTTTGAGCACAAAGGATGACATTGTCTAGTTCCCTCTTGGACTGCAGACTTTCTGAGGAGAAAGACCAGTGCCCAGTGAAAGTGGTGGTACATGACCTAGGAGATTCAAGTTTGATTCCTGTAAGCAAAGTGCCTTAGCTATTAGCATTCAGCTATTCTAAAACAAACAAACAAAACCACCAAAACAAAAAAACCCACAAAGAAACCCCCAAACAAACCAAAAAGACAGCCAACCAAAAAAACTAAAACCAAACCAAAACAAAAAACCCAACAAAAAAAAACCCCAACCCAAAACAAAAAACCAAACCAAAACAAACCACACCAAACAAAAAAACCCTAAAACACCCCCAAACTCCACACTCAAAAAAACCTCCACAAAACCATGCCAAAAGAAAAGTGCAAGGGTGCATGATGCTGCTAGGACAGACTGTGGGAATGAGAGCTGTCTCTTGGATGATGCCTAATGACTGTTCTGCTTTCAGTTTATCCCTGCACATGGGGGGAGCCAGCACTGAAAAAGCCTTAGGTGGTTGGGTCACCTTTTAGCCCAGGACAGGAGTGTGCAGTGAAGGCAACAGTACTGTCTCAACTCCTCCTCATAACACTCCAGCACTTACTGGGACACAATCAAGGATTTTGTTAACTCAGCATAACTTCATAGACACTACTTCTACAAACCCATACCATTCCCACACTTTGTAGTGCATAGAGGAAGCAAAACAAGTGTTCTTTACTGCCTTACTGTAGGAGGACTTACACCATCTGTATCGCCAGAAGCTGTCACAGCAGCTCCCTCAGCTCATGCATTTGAGAGAAAACAGCACTGCATAAATACCATCACACAGGCAGTACATGCAGTACTGCACTTCAATATTAAATGACCCTGGAGAAGCTTTGAATGGCAGTAATTTAAGATATATGTATCAACTATCTCTGCTCTTAGGGCATCAGTGCAGGCTTCTCTGGCAGTAGTCTTTGCAGTGCAGAAATCATCCAGTTTTAGGTAACACGAAACCCCCTAGGATTCTATTTTCCACTAAATAATTTCCCCTTTTATTTCCTTCATTGCCAGGGGGTCAGAGCAGACTGTAGTGACCCTTCCTGACTGAAAAATATGAGCTTGTTGACCATGACTGCTTTAAATTAAGAATTTTTCCCTGGCACTTACTCGCCTTTTACCCCCATTGAGCTAAATCACTTCTATAGTCATGATGATCCTCTCCTCTGGGCCACTTGAACTTTCCTTTTTCTTATAGAGCCTGCATTCTGCATCTCTGATTGTTCCTACATGCTGTCTGACTACATGGAGCTGTATCTTCATTTTATAAGGCAAAGAAATTTCAAAATACAGCTATGATATATCTTTATAGTGTTTAAGGCAACGAACAAACGAACCTGTGATTTTCTGTTATGTATAACTTCACAGCACTAAGTTGAAAGCCTTAGCTGAGTCCATGTTTGGACAGTGCTACAGGGGCATTTATAAGAACTTGCAAAATTTTTTGCATTTGAACTCATTAGAATGAACAGCACAATTTGTGCAGCAGTGGTTTATATGCAAGAATAGGGATTAACAGGAGCATGTGGAATAGCAGCCCATAGATGCAAGATCAGAACAAAAATACAGAGCTTTCTGCTGACTCTTCCTAACATAAATACTTCTATCTTTCTTACACCAGGGTGTAAGATTTGAAAACACACCGGAAAAGAAATTAAGGGCTTGCACAGAGAGATCCTGCACATATCAGGGTGGCAGAATCTTGGAGCAGACAATTTTAGAAGCAAAAACTAAGTTAACACCCTTGAAAGATGAAAAAGCAAAAAATCACAGAAAGGTGAGCTCTTCAAAACTAGATGGAAATTTCACTGGGTTATCTGAAAAGCTGTATAAATTTTCCATTTCCTATTATTTGTTAAAACAATTTAAGACTCCACAAAATGTTAGACTAAATAACTTTGTACAGTACTCTGATCAAATGTACCCCTCGCAGAAAAAAGTTTGATATATAGACAAAATGTTATTAGTTCAAATTATTTGAATTACTGCTTGCTGATGCCACCATTTCTGTGCTCTTTTCTCATCCTTAGAGGTTATAATCTGCTAGAGATATCCCACTTTAAGGGAGATTCTGATTCAGAAACAGCTCTGGGAGATTTGAAAAGTGGAAGTTACTAAACACTGAGGGCAGGGTGAGAAGATAGGTATGTTGTCTGGTTCTTTAATCTCTTGATGAAGAACAGGTTTCCTCAGTCTTGGGCACTGTAGGCACTTGAATAGAATTTATCCAGAAGAATCTTGAGTAATTTACAGCAAGACTTTTCTCCCCCCACCTGAGGAAAGACACTGTTTTGAATCTCCTGTGAACTGCCATTTTTACTTAGTTTTCATAGTAAGATTTCCACAATCAAGAAGTATTGACAGAGCTCTGGAGATCAATTCAAAGTCTGTGTAAGTCAATGAAAAAGCATGTTTGTGGAGAATAGTGTCACTTGTTCCATGGACCATGCCTGCTCTCCCTCCATGACACTTCACAACGAGGCAAATGGGAGTCTGAGGTATCCCCACACCCAGTGCTAGCAGACTCTCAGTAAGCAGTTGAAGGGAGTTGAATAATGAGTTGAAGGGAAAAACATAATTAAGAGACAAGCATTGTAAGGGCAAAAGCATAGAATTCAGGAGAAGCGTGTCATTCCATTTCCTTGGTCATAGATGCTGTTTCACATTCAGACTGCAGAACTCTTCCTACAAATTCTCTAAAAGCTTATCAGCTGGTAAAGTTGCAGTTTGGGCTTCTTTTCCTCCTCTACCTTGAAACAGACTGCATGTAGCACAGCACTAACTGACCCTTGCAGTGGCACATATTTAACATACTGGGGTCAGACACTGGGAAAAGATGTGAAGTCACAGACACCAAGCCTGTAGCTGTGCCAGGAGTCCAACCCAAGCCTCACCAGTCCAGTCCAGATCCTGACTCCTTGGACTCTCTTCCTGCTGTTTGTATGGTTTAAACTGCCACTATCAGCATGTTAGATTTTTCAGACACACCAATACAGATTTATCACAACATACTGGCTTCTTTGCCTAGATACTGGAACCTTAGAGTGTGGTTCTTATCACAGGACAGTAAGGTTGTGATCACACTTGCAGAGGTTTTTTTCTATTCCGTGGCAATATGATACATCTAGACAAGTCTGGCTCAGACTTCACAGAACAGTGGGGAAAAAAAAAAAAAGTGGTTCGTGGAGAACTTTGGCAATTAAAATGAGGAGACAATGCTAGTTACTGGCACACAAAGCATCGGGCTCACAGGGTCAGGAAGAGGAGCTGTTCTGCCTCAAAATGCTGAGTTGTGAAAGAAGTCAACATGGCTCCTGCATTTCTTTCTCTGAGGATGAATGCCAGGCTAAGCCTCAGTTTTCAGTCTGACAGGTGGAGCTGAAACCACCACTATTTAGGGTAGCCTTTAATAGGAGGTTAGTACCTCATCCCATCTAAGTTTTCTTAGTACATTGCTTAACTATTTAGGCTGGATATTTCCCTGCTGAGTGTCTGCTTCAGGCTGCTTATTCTTTTCTTCTGGAAGAGATCTGCAGAAGTGATACAGCCTTTTCTAAGAACAAGGTTAGGTAAAAAAATAGATTGTGTCTACGTTAAAAAAATATTCTTGCAGCCGCTTTACATACGTATTCTACTGTCATCATTTCCCAGAGCAGGACCTCTAAATATAACTGAGGAGGGTTAGCATGTCAGCAAGGGTATGCTCTTGCTATGCCTGTGAAAGTGTATTTATTTTGGGGAGCAAGCCAACACCTTTGGAAGTCCTGAGCTGCCTCTCGTGTTAGAATTGAGTGTTAAATTTTCCTCGTGAGTTTATCCTCATGGAAAACATTTCAGCTCTAGATACAGTAGTATCTTTCTTTTCAAGGAGCTATATAAGGAAAAAAAAACATGGACACCCTGGTATTACTGCATTTTCCTTGTTTGCTGGCATTAAGATTGACTTTCCATTAATTTATCAGAAGTAGGCTTGTGTCAGGAAGCAGCTGTGGAAGCTAAAAATGTAGTTGCCAGCCTCAGAGATTAGTGGCAAATTTCTGTTGCTTCACCTCACCTGGCACCCAAGTCTCTGCCCATCAGTGGGAGCTTCTCTTCAACACGTGGGCTTTGATGGAACTTTTTTTTACACCCCATCTTTTTTACATCCAATATGACTAGAAATAAAGACTTAATCAGTCTTGCCCATCTAAAGATGCTTTCATATTTTGCAGAGTTGCAACATGTTGGCAAAGAGAGGGTCTCCCTTCTGCTATTACCTGTGTGGTAGTGGCATTAAGGATAATCAGAAGTCTCCTGTCTCAAGAGCCCTGAAGCCACCCAGCACCTCCCACCAGCACAAAAGTAATCCAAAGCACATGGCTGACATTTACTTCATTGGTTAAGGAGAAAAATTTTAGTTAAATACAATAAATATAAACAAACACATATAGATAGACACAGATGCACACACAAAAGCATCTGTCCCTCAAAGTAACTTTTGGCAGATGGGGTTTGTGGCACAATATTCGCTTTCTTTTGAATAGCCCAGACAGAGCCTGCAATCCTCAAAAAAAGTTCCAGATTTCAAACACAAGGGTTATACAGACTATTTATGTATCTAAGAAACTGAAGAGCTGCTAGAAGACAAAAGCATGCCTTCATGAGACCTCTTCTCAAACTTAGACCACTAAGAGGACATCAAGGTATCATTTATTTTTCCATTTTGTTTACTGTCCCAGGTATAGGACATTCCATGTTATTTTTCCATCTATTTCAACTGAGAGAACAGTCTCTCTTGGCCTTCAAATGATTTATTTTTTTTGCAGTACAGGACTGGAATGCAATGTTCAAGGGAGACCAGTGAGCAGCCTGTGAGGCAGTTTTAATTCTCCAAGTTCATAGCAGGCAGCAGCAGGCCCAAACACCATTGTCAGTTCAGGAAAAGAATTCTAGGTATACATCTTAATTTTAGGTCTGTCTTAGCCAGATGCCCATAAGATGCCAGAGGAAAAAAACACCAAAAAAACCAACCAACCATACTAAAACACAACAGATATCCAAATGCCTTCTGGAAGATTTAGCACTTGCAAGGAAACTTTTGTTTAGCCTGAGATTCCAGTTTAGGCTGCCTCAAGAGATGAGTAGAGGGCACTTTGTGCATTGGCATTTACATCAGCTCAGCAGCACACTGTTATTTAGCTCTGGTGGAATTTTATAGCCTGTTTTACTGCAGGAATAGCAGCAATGTGATGAATCTTTTAAATAAATCTCGTCTGATGGATTTGCTGGCGCCTTGTTTAGACTAGGGGTGAAAAGTATCCCACCCTGAAAGCTCAACACATTCACCACCGACTTAGGCACCATTTAAGACCATTAGTGCAGTCTTAACTAGGAAATTTATATTAAAAATGTGTACTGTGTGAGGATATATCACAGACAAGCATTAATTTCATGCAGTGAACAACTTGAATATTGAAGCAAAATTATGTTCAATATTGAAGTCAGAGACCTAACACAAACCTCAGTAGATTGTCTCTTCTGCTGTATGTTTTCACTCAAATAGAAGAAATGAAATGTTGTTTCTGGGGTTCATCTGCTGCTGAAACAAGTTGTGGGGAAAATAATTTGTTTAAAGGGTATCCTCAATTTCACACTCAGCCACATGAAGTTTGATCCAACTTCTTTTGAAAGTAAATTTCTTCCCCTTCATCCAGTTACCCCTCTCTTTACTTTCTGGTTTGGTGCTGCAGTTACCAAAGGAAGCTGTTTGAATGGTATTTTTCACCTTTCCTGAAATTGCTGTAGGGAAAACCTGTATTCCCAGTGAAAATAAGGCCAATTGTGCAGCCTCTTGAAAATCAAGTAACTTTTGGACAAAGCCCTAAACTTCTGGGAGTTCATCCAGATTTGGACTTTTGTTTGTGTATTACTCAGGGAAAATGAGAAAAAGGGCATGGACTGCTATGTAGTTCTTGAGCCCATATGCCATGATATCTTAATTAAGCTGTACCTTTATTTGCCTAAGCCCTTAAGTATGTGGAACTGAAAACTTAGCTAGGACCTATTTATAGGGTAGCATCACTGGTCTGTGCAAGTGTTAATCATTCTGACTGTTTCCCACTGTATCTGCCAGTTGAAGCAATATTCCCCTCTAGCATTTGTCCCTGTGCACAGGAGGTCGAGGGTCTGAAGTTCCCTGTCTCTTGCCTAGGCTTTCTACACATTGTTACAAAAGAGGTTTTTTATGGATTTTCCCCTAATCACCTATTTTCTTTCCATTCTCTCCAGGATGTCCCTTGCTGAAATATAGTGTAAAGAGAGTCTTACAGCTCTGCTGCCTTTCCAGGGGACATATTCTTATATACTGGACAACTTTGTGTCAGCTTTCTCCTGTTCAAAGGTTGACTTTCCTCAAAGCTTTCTGAAAGCTGTATGGGTTCAGTGTTTTCCACTGTGGCTTGCAGGAGCAACAAACCAGTATTTGTATTAACCTGAGACATATTAGTTTTTGCATCTATAATAAGTGATAGAAGTCTGATTGTTAGCAAATTTAGCAAACTAGCAAATCTTTTTTTTTTTTTATTTCTCTATTTCTTTATGGAATTTTCCATATATGAATGTATTTTTGTATAAGAAAAAGATCCAGATTATTTTGAGAACAGCTTGAACCTTTTTGAGCAATGTTCTTCAAAATCTATTCAGAAAGGAAAAGGGTCACTTTCTTTCCTAGTTTGATGCAGAGCATTTAGTAATTTCCTTTCTATGGTGGAGAAAAAGAGCACCTCCCTGCCTTTTTTCACCTCCCAGATTATCATAATCTGACATGCAGTGACATTCATACAAGTGCATGAATGTTCAAAGGTACTCTCAGTGAATTTTAACTGCTAAAGAGTTTTCATATGAATACAAATACAATGATATCAAGTTCACATGCATATAATTCCTTTCCCTTGCAAAATCCAAGATTTTCTACACCAAGAGTTAATTAGTAGCCAGTAAAAATAGATATATTTAAATATTTGAACTTGAAGTCAGCATGGTTTAAAGTTCTGAAGTAACATCACATTAAAATTTTATCCAGAAATTGTCCTGAAATGAACCACAGTAAGCTGTGGTTGACAGCAATAGACTTTGGTCCTAGTTTTCTAATATCTGTTTCTATTTACTATAGAACCTTGAGAAAGCTTCTATCCTTTTGGGATTCCTTGTTCATTATTCTATGCTGAGATACAAGGAGAAGGCTCAGAGAAATGCTTAAAGTCCTTATGCAGAAGAAGCTCTAGAAATGCCAAGTGTGAACTATAAAGAGAAAATTTCCTGGGGAGAGAGTAAGAAGGTGGAGGGGAGTTCCTGCATTCCTGTGATAGATAGATCTGCAAAATCTGAGGGGAAACAAAGAAAAAAAAAATTCTTCTGAATAGGTAGCTCTCAGAAGTCTGGCTAGAGCTAAAGATGCTAATTTGTGACTAAATTAAGCTTTGCAGTCAAGATGTTTAGTAGACAATGAGAAACTAAGAGGATGGCAGCTTTACAGTGGAAGAAATGTGACTCCACAATCAGAAAGCAAGGGAAGATATTATCAAGGCTTAAACATCATCAAAATAGTGGGCAGAATGAATACAGTCCATTTAAGACTAGTTGATGAAAATATTGTAAAAGTCTCTTAAAATAGATAGGAGCAAATCTTTCTTTACAGAAGGGGTAGTGAAATCCTGACACTAGCTGCCAGAGTTTTAAAAAACAAGCAGCATCAGCAAGTTCAAAAAGGACTCACACAAATTACTAGATAATACATTTTGAAAGCAGAAGACAGGGACGTGCCCCGTCACATCCTTGATGAAACAACTCTCAAGGAGTGGAGTGGACCACAAAAAGCAGCCAGGCTTGTGTACTCTCCCTAGACAACATCCTCTGTTGCCACAGAAGGAGACTAAGCACTCAGCTAAGATGTCCTTCTAGTCAGACCCAGGAGGGCATTTTCCATGCTGCTGTGCTACAGGGAACAGGTGATGCAGTTACTGCAGGAACTTTACTTGCTGATGTTTTTCCTATAATACTCACTACCCTTATTAGCTCCAAATTACCAAATACCATCAGATTAGGACTAACCATGTTCCTGAACACATTCTCCCCCCACCCCACTCAAGAAAGGAGCTTTCATTTTTTTTAAATTCACATTTTCAGCTAACTTGTTAAGATTCTTTTAATTTGCTTCCTAGTGTGAGGTTTCAGGACACATCTGCTTAACATATTCCAACTTTTCTGTGTCATTAATTAATCTCCATCATATCCATGGCCTTTCAAACAAAGCTGAGGTTCTGAGTGTCTGCTGCCATCAATCAGGACTGCAGTAAAGGTAGAAGATGTCAAAACAAATTCCTGTAAATTCATAAGAGATGGCAGTAGTTTTGTGACTAAACAAGACTGCACCTGCCTGTCAGCCATATAGGTAATTTTTTTTATTCATTTAGCTTCCACAAATCAAAAAGATCTCTGGAATTCATCCATTTCAAAGGTCTGTCAGAGAAAAACAACCATTTTAAAGTGGCACTTGAAGTCCCAGCACAAGTATTAAAAAAAAATGAATAATGGCACTATAAGTCTCTTTTCCTACCAGAGGACCCCTGTCACTACAGTTACATCAGTATGGGATATTTTTTCTTGAGGCTAAATAGATAAGTTGTGTCTTCGGAAAAATTTCTAAAACATCTAACCTGACTGTAGTTAGGAGGAACAGTCGGATGTTTCTCACTGTAAACAAACACTTCAGCTGTATTGCTGTACTTCAAAACATGCTTGTCGAAACCCCTGTAGGACCAGAGTGTTCAGAATATCTCTGTCAACCTGAACATGCAGCCTTTTTATCCAAGTCTGCCAGTTAAGAGGTCTGCATGTTAAATCACTGGAGCAAGGTGTGCAGCCTACTTATGCCCAAACAGAGTGGTTTATTTTGAGGGGCTGAGTTGTAATATAAGTTCTTTGCCTATGTCACTGGGCACCATAAAGAACAGAGGTAACCAGGAGGTTACCTGGACATCCAGTGGGTACACAGGTGCAGTTCCCAAGTTTTATGATGCTTTATGCAGAGCAATCCTACTTTTAATGCAAGAAGCCTGTGTCTACCAATGAGAGCTGCTGGCTAGGAATTAGAAACCTGAGGACTATCGATAATAGTTTGCTCCTTCGGTTGTCTTGGCAAGTCACTTGGTTGTTTTTCATCTCAACATCACTAAACACCTGAAGAATATGGTACCTTTATATTTCCTGATTTGTCTTTTGAAATTCTAAGAATCGTCAAGCCCCAGCAGAGACTGGAGAACTCTCTCTACTGTTTGCTATAAGGCAAACAAAAAAGATGTGCAAAAATCAGCCAATGTATGTATACGGACAAGTGCTTTGTTTGCAGTGCACCATATGGATGCCATGTTTTCATTTGGCATATTTCTACAAGCAGATGCCTAAAGAAGCAACTGCTCATCTGAGATTTTACTAAAGATGCCTCCTATTTCATTTACACCACAACCTCTTCCTCATTCTCCTCCTTCTCCAACATATGGAAATTAAATGTAGTTATGACTCAGGGGAACATTTGTCCTTAAAATTAGAGCTTTCCCTGAATGCACTTTCTGTGAGGAGTTTTCTTTGTCACTTTCTTTCAAACCATTTGTACAGTTTATATGCCTCTAAAGAATATATTTTATATGTCAGCAGAAAGCCATTTGCTTGTACTAATGTTATGGGCCACTGATTTTGGAGACAGGTTTGCCATCACAGTTGGCCAAATCAGGGCTTAGATATCTGATAAATGGAATGGTTTGGGTCTACCAATTTGTATCTGCAAGGAACTTTGCTTTTTCCAGTGCAACACGATGCTCAGTGAGGATTACACAAATAACTAGTTGTGGGACAGACAATACTTGCACACCATAGCTTATTACTGCTGTTAAGTAATCATAGAATCATAGAATTAGCCAGGTTGGATGGGACCTCAGAGATCATCAAATCCAACCCTTGACCCACCGCTGCGGTTGCTAGACCATGGCACTGAGTGCCACATCCAGTCTCTTTTTAAATGTCTCCAGGGACGGAGATTTCACCACCTCACTGGGCAGCCCATTCCAATGCCTGATCACCCTCTCCATAAAGAAATTATTTCTAATATCTAACTTAATGGCTGTATGGTTGCATATTCTTACCCTGTGGAAGATTCAAGGTATCCTTACTGAGAGGCAAACTTCCCTCTTTGTTTGGGAAAGACTATGCACACAGCATCTAGTGCAAGGAGGATGGTATGAAGGTCCGCCTATCCAAATTTGCCTGACCCTAATTTGTTTGGGTTCCTCATGTCTCATCATGTAGTTATCAGTAATGAATAGCTATCTTACTCCAAAAGCTAGTGACCTGAACTCAACAGATTTCCTGTACATCCTTAAGTCAGTCACTCCACCTCTAACAGGATTATTAGATTATATCTATTGCAGCAAATTCTGGGGAAGATAAGTGCTTTCAGACTTTTAAATAACTGAGTATCACTGCAGTGGGAGGCTCTACATGTAAGCATGTCAGCTTGGGTTAAAAAATGGTTTGGAAGAAATAAGACATTAGCATATACCAGATAGAACAGAATGTCTGAATGTGTTTAGGGTTGCTGAGGAAATTGTTTACTGGGAGAAACAGTACATGACGTTTCTTTTGCTGCCATCTACCACTTCGGCTTCCAGACTACCTCTTCCACATTCAGTGAAAGAGTTGGTTTCTTAGCTGAACCTGGTGAGAGTTTGTACTGTGTCAGAAGGAAGGCAAAGTGACGTTAGTAGGATTTCCTGACACCAGCTTGCATTTTATATGATACCTCAGCTCTTCGCTTCTCTAGCATAAACCTCTTTGAACCTATGTACAGCATACCAAGCATATTATGGAGACAAGCTTTGTGTCTTTCAGGAATTCGTGTGCTGCTAAACTCGATAAACTGTTCATACTTTCTAGACAGCACATGCTGTTTACATGCATGGGTTTTGGGTGGCTGATGGATCAAATCATACCAGCATCTAACAGCTAGTTATATTAGATCACATGGCAGGATACACTGTCATGCAAGGGAAGTAGGATTATCAGATCCTGAAAAAGCCTTT
Source organism: Florisuga fusca (assembly GCA_038090715.1). Taxonomy (NCBI): domain Eukaryota; kingdom Metazoa; phylum Chordata; class Aves; order Apodiformes; family Trochilidae; genus Florisuga; species Florisuga fusca. The sequence continues at coordinate 16,388,718 of JAAWXA010000019.1, forward strand.
CTGATTTGTCATGTATCCCATAGAAACAGCATAACATTTTTCCTGGAGAAGAGCCACTCACAAATGAGTCGAGCGAAAAGTCTAGAAAAAACAACAAAAAACTCCACTGACTAGTTCAGACCCAAACACTAAACATTCAGTACAGAACTTTTTCTACCTAGAAAGGTTTCTCATTACTTTCCACTGACTGCAGCCAGGCATCACCAGCTCCCTATTACTGGAATTATCACTGACACCACAATGAAAGTCACATCAAGCTGGGCACAAGCAATGCAAAGAAGGTTTTCAAACTTTTTCAACCTTCTACCCACTCCTGCATATTTTGCCTTCTGTTAATCATTTGTTGGTCTCCCTTTTCTATGCCTCAGTTAGAAATCCACCTTCACCTCTCACTTTCTAAGTCTGCATTGCTGTGCTGACACTTCCCTGCACTCCATCTGGCACACCAAGAACATGATGGCCCAGCCCAGATAGCCCCAGAGAAAGGGACAAAAGCATTGCCTTGGCTTGTTAGTGCTGTATCTCCGAGCCTGCAGCAGGTCCATAGAACATGGATGCACACCTGATCATCAGACTAGGAAACGAAGTGGACTCAGTCTATCCACTGTGCTCTGGAGATGTCCAGAGTTGGCACCCAAGAGCAGACTGACATCTAAACAGCAAGGACGGACCAGTGCTCCATCAAAAGTCCAGACACAGCATGGGATACAACAGCAGTCATGGGCAACTGAAATCATAGGCAACAATCCTGACTCATGGAGCAGCAGCTTTGCTGAAGTCCAGTCTTTTCAGGGCTGGGGATTGGATGAAAGTTGTGAGAGATTTTCCAGGCTGGAGTGTCAAGCAAAGGGTAGTTCAAGTTTCCCTTCTTCCAATTCGTTTTCTGACCCTCCCATATTCATCGTACAGTGCTGACCATGGAAGCACCTTGAGACCCACATGGCTTATGTGTTGCCAAGGATAGGAGTCAGAAGGGGAAGGACAACAGTGCAGGATAAGAGACAACCCCTCCTTGATCCTCCTACCCCTGTTAAATCCCATCATGGCAGTGTGGTGTGCTCTCCCTGCAAACAGTGGGGGGTTCTGCTCTCAGCTCTTGATGGACCTTTTAGGACCCACCTGTAGGCAACATCAGGCCTCTTTCCCATCAGCTGAGCCAAACTAAATTAAAAAAAAAATAATAAGGCAAGAAAAAAAATTTTAAAAGATGCTGCTGAGGGCACATGTGCTCATAAATGCAATCTGCCGTGAATTAGGCTCATTTAGGAAAATCTCCCAGATGTTCCCAGGAGTTATTTGACTACACTATGCACAGATCAGATTAATCACAGAAATTACAGAAAATTAGGGGTTGGAAGGGACCTCAGAAGATCATCTAGTCCACCTCCCTGTGAGAGCAGGGTCACCTGCAACAGGTCACATAAGAAATGCAAATAAGAGCTAGGTTGTATGGCTGGAGCTGAATATAACTCTGATGTAAGATCACATCAGTTTTCCCATTAAGTGGTGAGGGTTCACCTTGATGTAGATCAGATTCTGTGCACCAGAGCATATAGGGTAGGCACTGAGAAACAACTGATGAAGGAGGATATTTGGAGCCTTGGCTATAGATAAAATAGGTTAGTGATCAAAGTTATATAAACAAGAGAAAGTGCCTGGCTGGCATGGTGGGAGGGGCCTTTGAAGCGGCATTGCAAAGTCTCTAAAGGTCTGACCCCATGCTGTTCAAAGAGGCATTCACATCAGTCTTGTCTACCTTAATGTAGGAGGATGTGTACAAGTGCTTCCCCTTAGGGAGGGTTCTGGCTGCTGGCTTCAATACACGGCCCCACAGGGCACTTGTACCTCTAAGCCACTCTTCTTCCACCACCAGATGAGTCATCTGCCAAATATTTCATTTCTGGCCTGAATATAGATATGGTTTGCCATGGGGAACTAGTCTGTGTATATGAGCCTGTTACAAAAACTACACTTTCTTCATAAAAGTCATTTTTCAAGAGCAGGTTTTCATTAAATTTAGTTGAAATGGTTCCTGTTTCAGTTATACTAACTCCGGAAGAAGAAACACTTTTAGCCCAGGAGCTGATCACGAGTATCTAAATTAAAAAAAGAGCACTTTGTTCTCTAGAAGTGTTTCACATTCACATACATTTTGTTCTCAAGGATTAATCTTTTAACATTTATTGCATGCTTAAAACCCAAAACATTCAACCCCTGCAACACCACCCACTCCAGCTCTACACACACACACAAAAAAGCAAACCAAAAAAACCAACAACCCCCATCCAAAAGAGCTCCAAAAAATAAAACCATTGTACTAATAAAAGGAAAATGATAGGACTTAGTGCACATAAACTTGCTTAGTCATGTTCTTGAGCAGAGACTACTAATTAAAACCAAAACTGATTATATGATACTGTTATCACATCAGAAGCATAAGTACTGTAAACCGAAATGGGCATGGAGCCTCACTGGTCACAGTTTAGGATTTATTTAAGTCACACTCCTACATGATAAGATGTAGGTTGCAAATATGCTAGTGTTTGAAAGGGACAGGAGCAAATTAAAGCTTTAGAATAGATTTTCCATACCTAAACCATCTTCTTCCAAAGCCTGAATACCACAGCTTTAAGAAAAACATTACCGAGAAACTGCATCCAGGCTTAGAAATACATAAATTACCCAGAGTCCTCTTTTACACCCATCAGTACAGCAGTGCCTTGGTTCCTCAAGCAGGCAACCACTGGCATTCCCTGCCCTGCCCAGTCCCATTTCAAGTTCCTGCAGCCTGGAAACAACTGCCTAGCAGAAACCAACAAGAGCAGATTTTGGAGCTCCAGATATTTTCAGTACACCCTGTTTCCAACACAGGGCAATTACAAAAGTTGACTATAAAGTTATTTTCTTATGTCATGTTTCATTTTTACCTCTATTTAATATCTTAGGCAAGATAAAATGTCAAAACTGACAAGCTTGAAATGGAATATCGGAACATTCCTTGACCTTGTCATCACCATTTGCTTTTTTGTGCAATGAAAATATTTTTTACAATGTCATCCTATTCCCATGAAACTTGTTGATTTCCATGAATTGGCATTTTCCAGGAGAAAAAAAGTTTACTGGAAAATTTTCAATCATCTCTCTACACAAGAAATGCAAAGCAAAAAAGTTAGCTCAGCCAGTCCAGTTTGAATTCTCAATAGTTTCTCCTTTGTTCCTTTAACTCTGGCCAGGACATAAAGCCTTCTCTGAGTTCCCTGCTGCCAGATTATATAATGGAAAATAGTTCTCTGTGCTTTGGTTGCTTCACACTATCGTAACTGTATATATGTATTACATTAATAGAATTAGCTTATATGAGGGGGAGACATAAAAATGTCTATTGCATATCCAGGCATGAAATAATTACTTGCTTCAGGAGAGAAACCATAAAATAATTTTTGTTGCTACAGCAACTGCACATAACAAGATCATAGTTTTTTTTCTACATGCACGAAGATAAGTAAACAAATTTTTTTTAAAAAAAAGTCACATTAACACATTTAAGAAGGAAATGGCAAATAAATCAGGTGGCATAGCAAGCATAGTTCTAGAAAGCACGATAGATGAATTCCCAGATAGCAAAGAGGTTGAGTTCCCACAAAACATCATTGCACTTACTAGCCCCACCCTTCTCGTGCAAGAACTCACTCTTGTGTTTGGTATTTTTATAATACCTCACCTCCAGGCAGTTGCTGATTTCTGTGTAGGGCTCTTACCTTTGTAGCATGACCCCGTTCCAGTTTTCTGACCATGCATCCCCACAGTGGTAGTTTCAGTGTATATCCATTTCCAGCCAAAGCAGAAGTCCACCCTTTTAGAGGTGAACCAGAGATGCACCACAAGGCAGGTCTCCTACCACTTTTTCAGAGCTCCAGAGTCCTTGCCCTGTCTCAGGCAGGTAACTGCTTGTGCTTCAGGGACACCACCAAACACTTCACTCATTGAATTCACACACACATCCTTAAAAACAAAAACATCCGTACCTTGTCCTCACAAACCAAAAATTTTGTCCCTTTTTAAGGAAACAAAGCAGCACTGAGATTTATTTAGCCCTCCTAGGAGAAGTTAGAGAAGTAGAAGCACTGGGCAGGGGCCGCAGCTTCTTAGGAGTCTGGTAGTTCTTTCAGTTCTTTCAGTGTGCTTCCTGCTTGACCTCCAAATATCAAATGACTTTGTTTCATCCTAGGACCTGTACCACACTAGTTCAGGACCAGTTTTCCCCCTTTCTAAAGAACTTGCCCCACAGTCTTAAGCTGCTGAAGGCACCTCAGGGCCTGCAATTTAAAGGGAGTGCTGCAATCATCTGATCTTCATCACCTGGTCCCCTGTCTCCCCTCAACCACAGGCTGCATTTCCCATCAGAGTTTTGTGGTGGGCTGCTCCTGACCATCCCTGGTGGAGAGGTTGATGCTGGAACAGCTGCCCTGGGGCCAGCTAATGTAAGTGACAGGGAAGATGCAGTGGCAGAGCTTTCAGCATGGCTTCTGCAAGCTCCTTCTTGACAGCTCTGTTGGCAAGTTACTCTGGAGGGAAGCTGATGGAGAGAGAAGACACCAGGCTGTAAACATGCCTCACACTTTTCAATCCAAGTCCATTGAAACAGATAGGAAGTAAATACCAATAGATCTGGGTGTGGAACAATTTGGGAGAGATTGTTGGAAGTGCAGATGCTCTTGATGTGTTCAGCAGTGGACTGTCTGGTTCTAGTTACTGAAATAGTGAATACCTGACTACCTGAGTGGTCAGAGTCCAGAATACATTCCTACATCCTGTGAAAAATAATATGCCAAACAGTTATTGTGAATAATGGTGCTGAAATACAGCTTTAAAGCTGGGATTTAATTTCTCACTCTTGATGGGGAATATTATTTATCTAAACATATATTTTTTAAATTGCAAGCAATGATCTATGACTAAAAGCCGAATTTTGATGATTTACAGCTACATTTTCTAATGACATGATGGTTTTGCCTATGCAACTTGTGTGTTATCCAGTGTCAAGGTTTAGGCCCAGCTGGTACCAACCAGGCCTCCACTTGCTCCCACCCCCACTCTGGGACAGGAAGGAGAAAATCCAACTTAAGGCTCATTAATTGAGACAAGGACAGGGAGCTCTGCATTCCCCAATTACAGTAACAGACAAAACCAGACAGATTCAACGAGGGAAGAAAAATAACTAATTTAATCTACAAGAAGAAATAGAAAACATGTTCCAATAATGCATGTAAAGCATTATAAACTCACCTCTTTAGGCATCTGAGTTTAATCTGGAGACTCAGTTCTGAAAAAAATTCTGGACTCCATTAGTGTCCTGCCTCTCAGATTAAGCCACTTCCATAGTTGTAGCAGTTCAGTTCTTCACACATCAGAACAGATTGTGTTAGATGCAATGCAAATACAGACCAGAAGAGCAGAAAATCAACGATAGTCATGAAAGGACTCACAAAGCAGAAGAATGACTAGAAAATTGTTCCAGAGTGAAATATGTGTATCTGGGCATAAATACAAACACGTTAAACAAAGCACTGGCCTGGGCAAAGATAGCTCTGACAACATCCTGAACTGGACACTCATGAGAATTTTGTATTTCGGTTCCGTGACACACATCAGGTCCTTGTGTGTTCAATCTTCTGTTAATCTAAGTTGTCTTGTTCCTTCTTCCACAAACTTCAGTCTGTTGTCTGTAGGAGAAATGACATGTTGAAGATCTTCATCCATGACTTCATGGACCAGCTCTGTCCTATTTCTGTCAAATCCTCCACTGTTTTGGCATAGTGCTTCCTGACGCTCCAACCTGGCTCCATTCTGGCACTTTTTCTCCATTCTCATTCAAGGCTCACTATGACTACATGTGCTCTAGGGTTTTGATGTCATGTTACTGTGGAGTCACATAGTGGTGTAGCTATTCCACTGGCTTTGCACAACATAGCTTCAGATAGATGGACAAAGCATATCACTTATCCCCAGCATACAACCAAACAACTCCTAAGCACCCAGTGTCTGCTTAACCAGAAGTTTCTCCTTAACCATCACACCATTCAATGAGCACTAAAGAGCATATCAAAGATAACTGCAAAACTATACATAAGAAAGCAGAAGGAAATATACTTGTTTGTAAGAATTTTTCTTACCTAAGCAAATTTATAATCCATGAGAATCAATACAGCAACAGGAGGTGTTGCTTGCTATTCCAGATTGATTAATTTTGGTAATAAAAAAAGTAAGAAAGAACTGCACTTGAAGTCCTGCCATAAAGGAGTGACTTCATTGTCACTTCCTGTATTCCCAGAGTGAATCAAAAAAAGAACCAGAAAACCTCATTTGGAATTGTTTTCAACTGCTGAATTCTGTCACAGTTCAAAAACTGAATTCACCTGCTAAAGCAGATGACTGTAGTTAATTACTAGTAGTCTATCAACTGCAATGAAAACATACCTGTAGACTCAAGACTCACTTTGTGCTTGTGTGTAAAATTTACCAGCACTGAGCAAGCAGGTGCAGCCCCACTAATTTGAGAGAAAGAAGTTCTGCCAGAACACCAATAAAATTAGATTGTGGTTCAAGCATGCAGATAGCAGGAGGTTTTGGAAAAAATGGATGTGATTGATTGGCTTTTCATAGCAGTTCTAATATAGTGTGCAGCTACGTGCCATGTATTTACTTCAACTTTTACTTTGCTACAGCTGTTTTATCTGGAAGTGAATACTTCCAGGCCACAGTAAGAGATGATATACAGATAGTGTTTCACTGATTCCCAAATACTATAAATGGTAACAGCCTAGGATGCTGAAATTCTCTGTACCCTGCAAGATGAATGCCATTCCCAGTATCAAGCTCCTGAGAAAACATTATAGTCCTTTCTGCAGGCTAAATTAAAAATTTAGTCTCTAATTCCCTGTGGGCCACAGCTGGAGCAGAGCAGGGAAGTAGAGCTCTGCTCTCAATGTGGGTCTACGTTTCCTTCTAGGGCTGGTGCTGCTGACATCCCCAAAGCTCACGTTTTGTGGTGCACACTAGCCAGACTAGCTACTAGTTTTTAACATGCCTCTCCATTAAGAGCATCAAAGCTCAGGGGGAGAGCAAGAGGAGATAGTTTTCTTACTGTTACCACAGTTAAGGGTGTTAGTATTTTGCCAGGAAAGTGTCTCCCTTTTGGCATGTTTGCCACTTCTGAGTGGCAAGTAATTTCACTTCCTCCTGAAATGCAGGCCTCTTAGAGGAAAAGAGCAGATTCTGTTTCATAGCACAAAGTACCATGACATGACTTTTCTGGACAGAAAATGAAAAGCTCTTATAGCCATCCCAGCTTTCAGAGTGGAGGCTGACAGAAAGGAGGCACCGGAGTCTGCCAGAAATAACACAGCTCCCCTCTCCTGCAAGGGTGGCCATCTGTCCTGTTCTCTCTACACTGCCTTGGTTGGAACCTCACTGTGATCTTTGGCAACCTCCTGCTTTCAGCCTTCTCATTTGCAAAATGGGGTCTAGTAGTGTTTCCTCTACCTCCAAGGCCTGTTACAAAGCTCTAAGATGGAAGATACCAGAGAAGACTGAAAATACTCTTAAAACTTTGAGGGTACTTGGATCAGAAAAGCCAGTGAAAAGTATCTGGGATATATCCAAGATCTAACAAGGCACATTCATTTCCAGTTAGGCTTTGTCATCTGGGTGGCAATGTATCAATGAGAGGAGGCCTTCTATTTCACGTCCTCCAGAAAGACACTGCATTGCCATTTGTAATACAAGTTAAGTGTTGGATAGTACTCTGAATTCAACTCCTTTTTAATTTGCTGCTTCTGGCAATGGTGTTAAGGCATAAATATTGCCATCCTGCATTGAAAGGTGATTCTACTTAACAGAGAACTTAGATAGTATTATTCTGACAGGAGACATAATTTAAAATTCTCTATAAAAAGAAAAATCTATGGGACTAGGACTCTGGAGCAGACAACTTGGCTCCCTTCCCTGCAGGCAGTGCAATGCCAAGAGTCCTAAAAAATGCAGCATTTATGCTGACTGATCCCAAATCTTCCTGGGTTGTGAAGGAAAACTGTCAAAAACGAAGCATCTCTTCAAAATGTTTCAATCTTGACAAATAAGCAAATGCTAGTGGAAAAAGAAGGGGGAGAGGGGAAAACAACAAAAAAACCTGCTGGAATTTTTCTCAGCCATGCTAGTAAACATTAAAGTGCAATAGCTCCAGCTAAGCAAACAGGAAGCATACCCAGCTGTCTAACTGTGCAGTCTGGTGGTGGCAAAATAAAGATTAGTTTAAAGGTATGTTGGACCACCAAGAGATTTCTGGATGTCTAAATGACTTGAGGTAACAAAACACAGTGCCTCTTTGTGAGCTCACCTCTGTTTTGTCATGCAGGTAACCTAGGCTGATACTGTGATGAAGCTGTCCAGAAGAGCATACTGGAATCTTCTCTTGACCAGTATAAATAAATAATTACTTCAGGAGAATACATGCCTGTTCTCTGATTGGCAAAAAGATGACTGGTATTCCAGTGCCTCATTAATTTACGAAATTAGCCCCTAAGATAATTATGGCTGTCGTCTTTGTAAAGGGCTTTCGAGTCTTGCGCAGGTACTGCTCTATACATAAAGTAGAAAATAGCATTATTTCAGCACAGTTGCTGGGAAACCATTATACTGCACATTATGGGAGTACTCATGTTAGTGATATTGCTAGGAGGAGGTGTGAGTAAAACCAGAAATATCTTCCCCACCCACCTTCTTATTCAGCGTGATGGTAACTACTTTTCCTGCTTTCTAAACTTCATAAACATCCTGGCTGGCTGTGAAGAGGGCAGCTTTCCTGCTGTAGCAGCACACCCCCTTCTCTGCAGGACCATGAACTTGAGCTCCAGTCCCTCAGCAGTTCTGAAGCTCAGCAGTGCAGTTCCTCTCAAGCTCAATATTCAGCATGTCCTAAGTCACTTGCGGATTTAGGCCCCAGTAATGATATTAAGCAATGATTTACCCTCCCCAGTGGCTAAAACACCTCTGTGTGGCATGTGTGGCAACCCATTCCATTCCCTGGGTGCTTTGCAAACAAATCACCATCTAGGTCCACAGTGACTAAAAACACTGAGTTTGCTTTAGCTGCCTAATCAATGTTTCTCTGCTTTCCATTTTGTTCTTTGCTTTGGGATTCATGTTTGAAGGGCTATGACTCACTCTTCTTGGGCTCCTGCTGCTTGAAATTAAAATAGGAAGAGTTCCTCCCTCTACCCCCTTCCCTAATATGCTTCCCTAGTATGCTTTCTGAAGCCATACAACACCTTATAAATGTTTCACCAGGAGGGAGCTGCCAGAGCATTCCCATCTGTCACATTAGCACAGCCAGATTGGAAGTATTTTTAAAAATGTAAGATATCATGTGAAGGGAGGGAATGAATAAGGAACAGCACGTATGACCAGGAAAAGCAGAGTTAATGGGAGACTGCAAAGTACTGCCACTTTGGGCTTCGGAATCTGAACCCACCTTTAAGTATCCTTCAGCACCCTTTATACATATACAACCTTCACTCTCTGCCTGCACCGCTGGTGCATAACACAGCTGACTTTCTGACCCTTGCCATCTTGCTCCAGTTGCTAGCAAATTAAGCCACCTTAACTAGAAGTGAAAAATCTGGTGCCTTAAATTGCCAGAGCTTGAGTAGCAGTCATTGAAAATTATGTCTGCCTGCACTTGCGAAAAGGGAAAGGTTTTTATAAGAGAACTTAACAATAATTATTGTCTCCTCTGTCTTCCCAAGTATTCATAATAGTTAACCAATTTTATGGTCTTCTGTTTGAACTGAACTCCTGCCCCACCAAAATCACCAAGTTTGCAGGGTGCTTTTCAAGCTTGTGTTTTAGCCAGTGTCCAACTCACACAATGCTGACATGCAGTTCTCACAGGAGCTGAACACATACAGCAGGCCAGTTTGCAAGAACATATGTGGACAGAAATGGATGGCTTGAAAGCCTGAATCCTGATTTTGTTTCCATCTGCCATGCAAATGCTCTTTTTGCACTGGGGTTTTGCTCTATCTGACAGTTTGTCTTCTGCAAAGTAGTGATAACCTTACAATAGCAATCCAGATTTTCAAAAGAGCTCAGCCTCCCACTCTGACAGCCAGACTTTACAAGGAAATCACCTCACCAAAATGCAATATTCATATGTAGAAAAGAAGTTTAGCACACTGTATCCTCAGCTTCTTAAGACAATTTGTGCAGCTGGCACTGCTGTGAGGGTTGGTGGGAACTTTGGAAAACATGTTCCTTCTGTAAGAACCTGAAAGAGAATCCAGCTTTTCTCAAAATCTGGCTATCATATAGGTGTTGAACACTCAAGAATTGGACTCTGAGCTCTCTGGAAAATCTGTCATCTAATGAAGGAATGCCACGAGGATAAATTAATTAATGTGAGATCCTGGGCTAACAGTGGTGACAGTACTAGTAAACTTTGTACAGAAGTGAGAAGTATCTTCATGTGTTGAAACTTCAGGGAAAACTCCCAGTTGGCAAGAAATTACAACCTACTGTGGGCTTGCCACAACACAAGGGGAAGCACAGTAGATTGTCCCATAGAATTCTTCCACAAGTAGAATTGGTACTGTGGTCAGTTGATACTGTTGGCACACAGCTTTAGAAGTTTTAATATGTTAGAGTAGAAGTTTTAATGTAGTGGAGAAACACATAGTAAATCTTCAATAATACCTTCTTAAGCAAGAAGCACAAAAAGTATTTGACAGCTGTTGTTTTGTTGCTGTTAGTTTCCCCAGAATATTTGTTGTCAGGTGGACTTAGATTTTCCAGATGACAGTAATATCCCTGCAGGAAATGGGAGGGAAATGAAGCCATGTCTTTGAAACTGCTGAGAGACTAGTTCTGTAAAAGAATTATGTAAATATTATAATTGTGAGGTTTTCTTTTTACCAGCTACTCTATATAAAAGGAAGATAATTACGTCTAGGAGATGCATGTTGCTTGTTCTGCATGTTCACTGATGTAATGCCGGCTTAGTGAATTGTAACTGTGACTGTCAAAGGTCTTCACTCATTCTTTAAGAAAAAACAAGGCATATAACCCTGTTTTGGGGTAAGTTTTTCTAATGAGAAATAGAACTTACAATGAAGTTTTTTCATTTTCGGAGAGTTTCGCAAATGCAGATGAGGAGTAAGGCTAGATCTGACACATCCTCACTGTGTGGAGTATTCACATCTTCCACAAAAGCTGAGAGTGCCGTAGCTGAGGGCTGGCAACATTTATCTCAGTTTTATGTTTCAAGGACCATCAATCTCTTTTTTTGTAGTGAGTTAGGCAGCCTCAATCTAACAAATACGTAATTCTAATGAGTTCAGCAGAGCTACTCCATTTCATGTTAGCAGAGAGACTGGTCAAATAAATAATCTTTTTGTAGATAAAGTAGTTATTTTTACCCTCATAGATACATGGACAGGACAGTGTTCTGAGGGCAGTAAAAACCAGCATGTTTGGCATTTTCCCTTTACCTAGCTATCTCCCAGTTTTCTCAACGTTTCTTTCTTAAACTAAAGCTTTCTCTTTTTTCCTTGTGATAACTCTTGTGGCTGCTTCTGATGATTTGAAAAAACCCCCACAAAAGTACTAGGAAAATGAAATGATTTCTGGAATGTGTCAGCAACAAGCAGAATCTCTTGGGATTGGCTTTGACATGCAGGAACAATAAGTTTGAGAGAGGAAATTGGTTTCCCCATGGCTGATGATTTTCCTGGATTGGCTTACCCCACTCCCACAGTGTTGAAGCTATTGAATGCTCAATTAGTATTCCCCAAAGTATCAAAATGATTTGAACCAACTCCAAAAATTCTTCAGCACAGTTCATGTATCATTTTCTCAGGCTTTGAGAAAAGGACCTACTGTTTCACTGTGTTCAGCAAACAAATCCCCCCTTCTCTACCCTCTGTCACTTTGCTTTTTTTACTTAGTTCAAAGGCACCTGCAAAAGTCAACAGGAATGGCAATTTATTGCCCTCAGAACATGCAGAGCACCTCAGCTAACTAGTTTATAAATAATGACTATAGTGTCTTGACTATGGTATCTTGAAGTATTTTGGGCTAGGTTGGTTTTGCTTTGGGCAGTTGCTCTATTACACTGTGTAATTCTGACAGCAGCAATGGATTCCCAAAGTGCTGCTGGTGGGCTACATTTTGAGCTACAGGCCAAAATCATACTGCCAAGTCCAAGGACTCAAAAATCATGACTTAGTTTTCACCCAAAATAATGGATTTTTTTTTTTCAGAAGTCAGTGGAACTGGGATTGTGAGTTAAAAAAAAAAAAAAAAAAAAGGTTACTTCTATTTCATATTTACATTTTTTAGTCATTGCAATGTGATTGGCTATCTTTTTAATGTTATCACTGAGAGCCATAAATTTCTTGCTTAGTAATAAAAATGGACAGTGTAGCCAAAGCTCCATGAAAAAAGCTGATTTTTTTTTTTTAAACAAAAATGGCAGAAGTTAGAAATTAACTTTTCAGGCACAAGAGATTTTCAAGAACAATTCATTCTGGTTCATCCCAATACAATTGCTATGAAAGCTTCATCTCAGCTATAATCACTCGCTAAGGTACTCAAGTGTAATAGTCTCTCAAACTCTTATTTGCATGAACTTCAATAAATTTGCTTACTACAATTACTCTTGGCCCAGTCTTTGCTGGTGGAGATGGCTTGCTTTGTGTTAGCCAGGCTTATGATTATGGTCAGAAGAAGCAGACAGAAATAAATATAAGGCACACCTAAGCTGAGTGCTGGACAAGACTGACTGCATCCCTCACCAAAGTGCTCAGAAGAACGAAAGAGCGGAAGTTTTTTGAACTTTAAACCACAAATCACAGCTTTTAGTCTGAAGTAGCAGAAATTTTGAACAGCTTGCTATTTTATTCTGAAACAAGTGACCTTTATTATCTTGGGGCTTTGCAGTGAGATCAAGGACTGTTTTTATATGACTGAGTCACTTATCCTTGAGTAAGCCATGCAGAGCAGCTCTGCTCAGTTCAGTCAGAAGCTGGTTACAAGTAAACTGCATGCACTGGGAAGTCACAAAGAGGATCTGCCTGGAAAATTATTCAGGACAAGAACAGAACAGAGTAGAAAGGTAGTGAAAGAGGGTCAGTAAGTCAGTTTGCAAATATTCTTTGTTAGCCCCTAACTTCTGACAGGCATCCTGAAGTTTATTAATTGATAATTTTGATGATGGGATGGAGAATATGCTAATGATACTAAACTGGGATGGTGAAGAAGTGTGTCAGAGAACAGATGAAGAGTTCAGATTAACCTGGTGAGTTGGAGAAGTAGTGTAAGATGACCATTATTTTCCTACAAAGACAAGTTCTGTTTAGAAACAGGTTGTGGTACAACATGGAGAAGTAGGAAGTGTGGCACAGAGGTTGAAGAAATTAGTGACATGGACACAGCCTGGGGGAGATTTGGCTGGATATCAGTTTATCCAGCAAGGATTTGAGGGTTACAGTGAATCAGAAGCTATGACTATGAGTCTACCAGCCTGAGGCAAATAGAAAAAATACTTTAGCTGTACCTTTAAACTAGAGTATGGTCTGTAAGAATGGTGAAGTAATAATTCAGCTTAAGGTCAAGAGAGCAACAATTAGCATTCTTAAATATTTAAAATGTAGTTGTGGGTACAACAAAAGCAATGGCCTTAAATTTGCATTAGGAGGCTTTAAGTAGATTTTTAGGACAAACATCTAACAGCAAGGATGCTGGAGCCCTGGAACAGATTGTTGTGAGAAGGTTGAAGAATCACAGAAGGCTTCTACCCACAGGGTGAACATCCAACAAGACTAGACAGAGCTGAATTTTCTACTGGGCAGGTTTGGTGACCTCAAGTTCCTTATTTTCAGTGATTTGTTAACAGAACCTATAGGAAAGAGGAAGAGGTCAATACAATACCATCACTATTTCTTTAATACTCTGGGCAAAAATGAGCAACCAGAGACACTCCCTGCATTTTGGTACTTACTGATTCTGATGCAGCCATTCAGTGCAGAAGGCATTTCACAGCAGGAGCAGTACAAGGGCAAGTGGAGAGGTGAGACAAAGCTGCTGACCAAGGCTTGTGTACCATGCATTACAGCTTCAGAGCCACTTGCTGTCACAGGATGCTTGGTAGCATCACTGACCACCACTCAACTTGCTTCAACCATGGGTGGCGGTGCAGCTTGGGCCATATAAAGTCACATAAACAAAACTATTCAAAGCTCAATTGCTTCAGGCTTTACACCACACATGAGGATGCAGCTGTCTAGCACAGAAAATTTATGAAAGCCCTGTCATGACTCACCTTCCTTTTATTTATCCCTGAAAGGGTTGCTACAGAAAAGTACCTTGCCCATGTTTGGGCTTCTAGGAGGATTCTTATTTGACATCTGTGAGAGAAATCTAATGTCCTATCTGCCTCACTTCCTCCTGGAGCTGTTGCAGAAGCTAAAATAGCTACCCAGAGCTTCAGTGCTTGTATAATGGAGACCTTCTTCTGACTTGGTTCCTTATAAAATATCATGCATGGAAGAAAATACTCTGAAAGTACACTTGAGCAAGCCAAAAGAAAGAGATAATGAAAGTAAAAATAGATCACTTTCAGGCATGGAGGGTATACAACCCCTGAAACTCTATTTTCATTTTAGTTTTCAGCTTTCTGTCTAAGAGTGTGAGAAAGTTCTGGGGGAGTGGGAGAGTGAGTACTTTGATATGCATACAAAGAGTCGTTTGCAGAACAAATATTACTGCCCTTGCTCTAGGTGTTGCTTTACTACACTGACTTCTGCACGTACAGAGTGTTTCCCAAATTCGAGTCTGTTGTCTGAAATTTACTATCTCTTGTTTCCATTTTGAAACTATGTAGTCAAGAAATAAAACAATAGATAAACTGCTAAACAGAAATGGGCATCAAATCAAAGGAGGGGAATGGGTGAAGAAAGTGGTGTCAGCGAAGGGAAGATTGGGATTCTTTGCATAGAAACTTCTATTTGAAATAATGTTCAAATCATTTTCTCAGCATCAAGCTAAGAAAGCCAGGACTGATAGATTGTTTAGTCACCTGTAGCACCTGATCTGGTTTTATTGCCATCCTCTGTCCTTATTTTCCTGGGATAAAAACTGTCTATTCATCTAGCAGAGATACAGATTTAGCAAGCAGAAGACTAAAGAAGCCAAAAAAATTTGCACAAGTCGATGACGAAGAGAGTATCTGAATACAGGTAAATACCTGTAAATAAAGGTACGTATCTATTTAGGATGCTGTTTAGAAGAAGCCCTCCATAGAGCTCTGCCAAGGAAAAAGGTTGCTTTTGTCTGGCATTGCAGCCTCAGTCCAGCCATGGGCTGACCTTGCTAGTCTAGGCCAGGGACACATTTCAGTATGTACCAAACTGGATGTACATGAGCAGCGTCTCTGAAATCACATTATTGTAAGCAGTAACATATTGTCTGCTTTCTGGAGAGCCAAGGGGAAAGTCAGGGAGCAGATGCTCAGTAAAGGGCCACTCTGTTGGATGTGAAGGAGAAACTCACCTGTGAAGACAGGCCAGAGCTAGTTTTCGTTTCCCCAAAGCTGGTTACCAGGATACTACAACCTAGATTCCCAACCAGCTATTCTGTGGGTACTCAAGTTTTAATCCGTGTCCAATAATCCCATTTCCAATGTATATCCCCCTGTTGCAGCTCCTCGCAGATAGCCTCCATTCAGTTTACCCAATCAACTAGAAAAGAGATGGTCGGGTAAACCACAGCATCTGAAATAATAAGGGATGCAACAGATTATTTGTAATCTCACAGCAACAAAACTGTTTCCATAAATAAGTCCCTAACAACCCTGTATTACTTTATTAAGGCATGACAAAAATGTAACTAAATATAAATTAAGTCTGACTTTGGGTACTTTAATTGAAGGCATTATCCAAAATGTTTAACTGAATCATCATCAATTACCATCTCTGTTTTCTCCTAACATCTACACTGTCCTCTGTGTAGAGTTTACACACTATGCCATTAAGGGTACTTGAATGCATTCTTACCTTCAAACCTCTCGGTAGATCCACCAACTCAACCTCATTGTTGCTCAAAGATGTTGCTGACTTGCAGCCTCAGTCCTGAGTAAGCATCCAACCATCAACAGCACGAGCTTTCCTGTGTGTGTCAGGAGACAAATGAGCACCAGATTTTTCTGTCCAAGATGATGTCCAGCACTGATGACAGCTGCTGAGCATGAGATGTGCTACCCAAAGCAAACATCAAGCACAAGATCTTTTGCAGCCAGTTGCCATGTACAGCCCCAGATAACGTATCAGTGAGGGGAGGTCCCTTTTTACATCTTATTCCCTTCCCTGGAATCCCTGGCCTCACTTCCATGCCTACCGTGCTCACTACAGGGACTTTTGTCAGTAGCCTTGGTGGAAGAAAATTGCTGGAAAGGTGGCAAGGGTGGCAGGCTGAGTCAGAGCTTGGGGCTGCCAAAGATTGCTATGGAGGACAGCAGCTAAACTCATCTCGAGGAGGAGGGTTGGAGTGGGATTTCAGCTTGCACGTTGATTACTGTTGGTTTTGCAGCCAGCTCATGTTGGCGAAGTACAGAAGTTGTTGAAGATCTCTGTGGGCTGTTTTGGCAGCTACAAACCCACAGTACTGAGAGATGTGTTGACCGTGCCCTTTTCCTTCTACGTTGTAGAGCACTTGCTGGGGAGCTTTCTGGAACTGGAGCCTGAGCAGCCTAGGTTATAGATAGCCTAAACAGGGGAAAAACTTGAAATGCAGGTACAAGGACATGTCAGCCTATTTCTAAAGCAACCCTGGAACTTGTATTGCCCAATCCAACCAGAAGCAGCCAGACAGTTGAGACTCATGTTTTCCACACACTTTGGAGCTACAAACCTCCTAGTGACAAGTTTTGTCTCATTACCAGTGCTTCAGCTTTTGTACGGTGATGACAGAAACACTACCTGGTGTGGAGGAATGGCATTCCCAGCTCACACAAATTTTTAAACCTGAAGCCTTAATTTTATTTAATTTTTCCTTTAGGACTTCTGTATTGTTTCAGGACTTCTGAGGTAATTTATGCCCTGCTATTTGACTTTATTACACGAGATTCCAAGATTTATGTTAACGGAGGACAATGCATTTTAAATGTCTCCTAATATATTTCCCTTGAAATACATGAAGCCTACAGCTGCTGGAATAAACTCATAATCTCTGAATGCTATAATAGAAATGTTTGACATTAACAGGCTGCTTTTAGAAATGAAATATCTGTAAGTGAGGACATTGAGAACTTACAATCAACATCTAATTGTAACTGCATTGAACTTTGCATGCTATTTGAGATTCAGGGAGGGGTGGCTGAGGGGAAGTTAACTTTTACACATACCTCAACATTTCTTGCTGTCAACCAGAAAGAGAGGCAGCAGAATTCCACAGGAGAGACTGCTCCCATGGCAATTTGGAGTTGACAGGAACCAGGGAGCATGTGAATTCTTGTGAGAAAGTCTGGTCCCTCCTATTTTCCAGTCAATGATTTCCATGGAAATTGAATACTAGGGAATGTATACAGAGATTTATATCTCAACTACAGCACAAACTTTAAAACTCTGGAATGGTGTAGGACAACTTTGGGAACAATTTGGTTTGAATTAGCATTGTAGTTCCTGACATGCCATGGGCTAAAGATGTGATTGGGAGACTTTGAAAGTGAACAGCCATGCTGCAGCTCTTCCTGTATATAATTCCATTACTTACAGAGTAATGTTTTCCATGTTATTGTGAAGTAGCAAATGAGGAGATGAAAAGAGGCAGTCTCTGACCAGATTCTTGATTATGCCACAGCAGTTTTATGCCACTAGGATTTTCTAGCTTATCTCACTGTGAATCTGAGATTTACTCAAGGTTATGCAAAGATTACATCTGGGTTTAGAAAAACTGGGCAAGTTTGAAATTACAGTAGAGTTGTAGTTCATATTACCGTTAGCAATCCTTAGTGCTTAAATAAGATGAAGACTATTCTTGTACTCGTGAAAGTCCCACTGAATTCTGTTGCCATTGACAGGGCAGTGATTGAATGCTGGAAATAAAATATGTTCTCCATTTCTGAATTTCTTTATCTAAGAATCTAGATCTTTTCAATATACACAGGGTTATTTAAATCTTTTGAAAAAATGACTATAAAAGTGTGGGTCTCAGCATGACAAAGACCCTAGACTGACATTTTTGAGTTGGGGAAGCTTTGTTACAGCAGTTATTCATCTGCTGGAAAGGTTTTTGTTTACATTCTAGGGATCAATTGCATGATGTATTGTAGAACAAAATGGTACCTTTGCCTTGTTCTGGAATACCCCATCAGAAAGAAATCAACCTCAAAATGGTTGTGCAACCTGAGGGAGGACAACAATTTCTTGCTTTTCAAAGGATCAGATACAAATATGACACTGCTGGGGAAGGAGGGAAGGAAGGGAAGGAGGAAGGAAGGAAGGAAGGAAGGAAGACAGGACCAAATGTAATATACTTTATTAATATCAATAATAATTTGCTATTTTTAGTAATAGAGTTGATTAATTGTTTAGTTTATTAATACATTCTACCCCTGCTACACAAATATCAAAGCTGAACATGCCACAGACCAATGTAGTTAAAAGTAGTTAAAAGAAAATCATGCTTTCTTACAGCCTCTTATTTTTCCATATATTTAGAGTAATGTCAACAGGCCAACTTCTATTCCAGTCAAGGTCAAAGTAATTCAAAGAAATCAATAAAATTCATCTGCAGTTATCTGAGTTAGTGAAAGCAGATTTTGACCCAATAAATTTTAAATGAGTGCTCTCAAAATAGGAGCATATGTTGGCACAGATCTCATCAATTTGAATTAGATTTTACCTCTTGAAGCATCTCAGCATGATAAAGAAACAAGTGTGGAAAGGAATAGTTCAGTCAGTGAGGAGTACAGTGTCTTTTGTACTGTTCATATTATCTTTCCTTTATTTTTTCTTTGTTCGGCAGTAAGAAAGATTTTAGTTCTTTAAAGCAAATTCCTTTTCTATCTGCCATAGGCATTTTGAATGGCTTATTTTATAACATCTATAATGATTCTATTAAATCTTCCTTTCTAGTCACTATGCATTGTTGCCATTAATTTGTTTATGTAATAAAAGACTCTGAACTGGTTCTTTGATGTATAAAATATGAAGAAGCCACAGTCCCATTCCTAACAAGCTTATGCAGAAAATATGAATATGGGTTCATCCTATTTCAGGAAACTAAACTTAGCCTTTAATATCTTTTAAAGAGAAAGCACAATGTCGGGGAAAAAAGGTTTCTGTGAAACAAAGGAAGAACTCAATAGAATCTTAGTTGGGAGCTTTATCTGACTTGGTAGGACTTATGGAAATGGTATCTTTCGCACTTTGGAGGGATAAACTTAAAGACATTTTGCTCTTCCAGTAATGCTGGGAATTATAATTGTTCATGAGCCCAAGAAATACACACAAACTAAAGCATCTATTAGCACAGTTTAGCCAATAAGTTTGAAAGCAGAGATTGCAATGTTAATCAGTTCAGCAAAGCTGCTATGTCACTAACAGTCACCAAAGGCCTTTGTAATAACAGTGACAGTAAACAGTGAAGATGCAGATAACAGGATATTTGGATGAATTTTACAATTATACTCTCTTCTTGGGGTCTGTATTTATTTTGTTTGTTTTAAAGAAACATGGGATCTGCATATTGAAGTCTTTCATTTGGAAAGTCATTAGATTAAGTGGAAATGAGTCAAAATTAAAAACATATTCATATTTGTTCATGTCCTGCAGTCTTGACTGCAGTGAGAATTGAGAGCTAATTCTCTTAGAAGCAGCACAGCATGCCGAAAAACTGAAGCTTTACTATATAATTTTCTTTTGTTATATGAACTTAGTTATATAGAGGAGTATTTCATCAAAATTACAGTTAATCAAAGGTCAGCGTATAGGTGAAGAATGGCTTTGATGACAAATTTATGACTAGCTGTAGCAAATAACTCTAAGGAATTCTTAGGTGGGAAGTAAAGACCTTTATTTTCCCAAACACACTCCCTACTGCAGCATCAAATGTGTTAATGCCTTTTTTTTCTCTGATGGAGCTTTACAGAATCAGATCCAAATCTTAACTGCACAGCATCCACCTACATCAATGAATGAGGCAGATCTCCAGTTAGTAGAAGCTGCATTCTTTCTCAAGGCTCTGCCTTCTACACTTCATCCAGTACATCAAATGTGCAATAGGTCTTGAAAAAATAATACATGATCATATACCTAAAAGTAATGAAATTAATATATTGTGGACAACCTGAATGCTGAATATTTGAAGCTTTGCTTTTACTAAGTTAGCAAGCATGTTAATTGCAACATCAACAGAAAATATTTAGGTATCTGTGACAGCTGGTATTAAAAAATGGATGTCCCATTAGCTTTATGCACATAAAATTTAGATTACATTTCAAATTATATTGGATTGTATTTATATTATATTTTTGGTTCAAAATTTAGATTATATTTCATGTATGTGTAACTGTTATATGTAAATCGTGTGGATAATGGAGACAGAAGCACAAAGTATTGGTAGAGAGCTTAGTTGGTCACTGAACCTAATTTTTCATGTCATAAATCTCCTCTTGGTTATTTGCTTTCTGCATGAATAGTTTACTAAAAAATTGCCTCATAAGTTTTCTATTTTATAGATTAAAAAAATAAGTACAGTACCTGAAGAAGACATTACCCTGTAGAAATCAATAGCAGATTGCTTTGATAGAGTAAAATAAGAGATTAGGAACAACAATAAGTGCCAGACATGCATCTTCACTCAAAGATTACTCCACAGTTTAAGTTAAAAAAGAGAAAGAAGATTGCCTCAAATCTTCTTTGCATTTGTCATAGTGCTTTCAAGATGTAATAGTGTTAATGAAATCAAGGCTAGGTTTTTTAGGCATATTTTCATTCCTGAGGTGTCTGTCTGCTGACTGATAAATACTGAATCAAACTACTTTTGCAGACAAATATTCTCTT
This sequence comes from Florisuga fusca, assembly GCA_038090715.1. Taxonomy (NCBI): domain Eukaryota; kingdom Metazoa; phylum Chordata; class Aves; order Apodiformes; family Trochilidae; genus Florisuga; species Florisuga fusca. The sequence goes on from JAAWXA010000019.1 coordinate 16,409,831, forward strand.
TGACCCCGTCTTATTGAACATGCAGCAAAATGCTTGTGGATTTTTAGGAGTGCTTTGCTTGGAATAAAATTGCGGAAAGCATATGAGGATATGATCATTAAACATACATCAGGTATTCACAAAGTGACGTTAACGTAACAGATTTATCTTCACCTTTGACAAGCAGATTATCTAAATGTGCTGTGACATTCATCTGTAACAATATCTAAAAAGCCCACTTTAGTCTCAATTTACTGCAATTGATTAGCTCTTCTGTCTGTAAATCAAGGAAATGGTTCTGCTTTCAGAAATGAGAGCTGAATAACAGAGTGATACCCATGCACCTGATTTTTACATTGTCTAAGCTGCTTTTCTGTCTTGAAAGTCATGAACCTGCTATTTCATGGTGGTGCTGGATGATGTGAACTGCAATTAATGCTGTCAGAGGAAGCAGTCAGTTCTCTTCATAGGTTGTCACTTAGTCATGTAGTTTTTGCAGCTGCACAGGAGATGGATTTAGCATGCTTTTGGAGGTTAATTGTCCACCATGATAATTATTCAGATGTCACGTTATGTACACAGCCCATGATGTACCCTAAGTATCTGCTTCATGTGTACTATCGACTGCATATGTATATTTGCACACAGCACCTCCTTCCCAAATTCAGTTATAGCTGCAGAACACTCTCCATCCAAAATGCAGGAGTTCGGGGGGGGATTCACATCTGCACCCCCTCCCCCACCCTATAAAATTGTCATTACTTATGATAATATATCAAACGTCTAGATTTCAGTTTCCAATTCAGTATTCTAAATCCTAGTAGAAAGCATGGGTATTCTGGAATACCCCATCAGAAGGAAATCAACCTCAAAATGGTTGTACAACCTGAAGGAGGACAACAATTTCCTGCTTTTCAAAGGATCGGATACAAATATGACACTGCTGGGGAAGGAACGAAGTTGTAACATACTTTTCCTTTTCCTAAAAAGGAAAGCATATCTAAAAATGAGGCATTGCTGGCAGTTAATGACAAATGGCACTGAACCAAAATGTTTTAGGTAATTTGGCAGCAAGGTACAAACTCCTTCATCAAGCTAATACTGTATAATGGGATATCTGCAAGTAACAATATAAATATATGTGTGCAGTCCAGTAAGATGGTTTTTAAAATTTAGCACTTTGCCGAAGTGGTTGCTATTCTCTGGCATTTCATTGCTGTTTACTTTGTAACATAAACACCTCAGGAGATGACCATGGCACTTTGCAGATATCTTCAGTTAGAAGTGACAAGAGGGAATGCTGATGTAGTGGGAACAGGGGACAGCATGAAGAAAGCCTGAATGCCTTTAGAGGCTCAAGAGAGCAGATGTGGGTCACAACACCCTTTCACCACCAGAAATGGAGGTTGGGTGGCAAAATTGAAAGAAAGAGCACAGCTGGAACATAATGTTCAACTCAAAATGAAACATCACATTTCGTTTCTTTGGGTTACTAAAGCCTCATGCTTGTACCTTTTACAGAATGGCACCAAATCAGCAATGTTTTTTTTTTTTTTTTCCTGAAACAGTTTCTCCTTTCTTTTCAACCAGATTGCCTGCTGATTTAACAAATGGTTTTGGTCTCCTGAAGCCACATTTTCCTGTTAATATTTGGTTTACAAGCCTCCTTTCTTTCCTTTCTCCTCTCCTGTCCCTGGACTGATACTGTAGCATACTGTTTCCATCTCCGTCCAGCTGTGGAAAGCTGCCCAGCTCCATTTACTCCCCAAATTGTGCTGAAAACAAAAACTAGATGAGTTGTTACCAGAGCTGAGGCTTCCTATCCTTCCCTTCCAACCTATATACATGTAAATCCTGAGCAGCAACATTTATTTCTCCCTTGATCAGGGGAGGTTTTTTTTCCCAATACCTGGGTTCTCAGGAGAACAGGCAGTCAGGTAAAGCACAGGGATACAGCCCGTAGTGACTGCCCCTCAGCAAGACACTGCTTGCCTTCCGTGGAGCTGCAGGAGGCTCAGCATTGTATCATCCCAGTTCATTGGGAAGGCAGCTGGCTTACAGCACCAAAGGCAGCAGCTGACCAGCTCATCTTCACATTTGCAATAGTCTGGAGAGACACACGTGGCTGATTACTGTGTCCCAGCTGATGAGAAAAATCTGCTAAACCAATGGTTTACAACTGGAGGCTGGTTTTCAGCAAAGAGCACTGAAGATGCATGCTGAGTCCTGTGTCTGCCTGAGCCAAGGAGTCAGACTGTTTAAGAGGAATGTTAGCATGGATCTCCAGATACTGCTGCTTATGCTCAGGGCACATCCATTATGGTCTCATCCTGGATGCTTAGCTCTTGGAAAGAGAAGAGGTGGGCGGAGAGAGTGATAAAGGCGAAGAGCCCTGCTGCTAAGAGCAGCAGCCACATCCCACAGCATTCTTTTCCTGTAAGGCAAAACATAACAACAACATACTAGAAAACTCCCATTTTCTCAATCTGGGGATTCCAACTAAACTGATGAGTGGAGAAAAGAGAAAGAGTGAAACGAAATATTTGCAGCTGAACAGGAAATTTCTGTGTCACTCAAACCTCAAAATCAGATTTTCTTCTTGTATCAGCACATGTTGCTGCCCTGGTATTTGCCAGACACCAGATGGTGATCTGAATTGCTTCACAGAAGCCATTAGCAATTCAGGAGATTTAGGAGGTTGCTGATAAGAGGAAAGATAGCAGTTCTGTAAATTTTCTCATTACACATCGATAAAGGTTGAAGTGGAAGCTTTCATCTACAGATGATCTCTTCCCAAATATGTAGAGTGGTTGAAAGTGCCCATTTTTTCTGAATAATAAAACTATTGAATTAAACCTTGCAGAAATTAGTAGGTTAATTCACCATTACTCACTTAAGAGGCAGTTGTGGAGTTTGGTTATTTTTTTTAATGTACTTTTTTTCCATCAAATCTTTGGAGGTTACTGATATTTGCTTGTTGTAGTTTTAAATAAATTTACCACACACCTGAAGCTGTTGTTAAAAGGTGGGGATTTTGAATGTATGTTGTATCAGCAAACCTTAGTAACCATCTGAGGTTGATAAGATATAAATGTTAAAGGTATAAAAGTAATGTTAGAAAGTATAGTGAAGCAGAAATATGTTCCATTTCACTTTTTAGTTGCTCTGTCCTGTTTAACAGATCCTTTCTAAGTCACGATGGAGCCTCTCATGAGAAGCAATCCCTTTGGTGGAACTGCATTTGACTCCCTTTGAATGAAAGCACCATGATAAAATAATACAAATAGTAAGTTAGAACAGAAAGTGATCAGCACATTACCATGGTGGGACCTCTGCATTTGCTGTTTTGTTGCATCTGTCTGAATCCATTTGAAGGCAATCATTTGCATAAGGAGCAGAGCTGGAGAACACCACCAGAAATCTTGGTACTGTAATGGGTGGACTGCATGGAGCAGCTGTAGGTGTAGCACGGTGCCAACCCCAGTTTAGAGCAATAATCAGAGGGGAAGAGGAAAAAAGAAGGGAAGAGGGAAGCATAGGCAGGGATTGCACAGTCAGCCAGAGTGCCTGCTTCAGGGTTCACATTGTGTTCTCAGTATTCCTTTTCAGAGCTGTACGGTACTTGCCATCACTTGGTGAGAACCACAGAATTCAGATCAGAAATATTCTCAAAAGGAGGCTGAAGAATTAAAATTAAGAATGGGCTTTTCCAAGGTAATTACAATTAGTGGATTTACATTACCTGCCTCTGTGATCAAAGTTCATAGTCTGCTAAAATTTTAAGGGTGAGAAGGTGGTGTTGGTGGGTTTTTTTTGTTTTGTTTTGTTTTTTGAATTGTGATGGGTTTAGATACTTGCCAACAGGCTTTTCTAAGTAACTTTTTAGCTTGATGTCAGAGGCTAACATCTGCAGCTTGTACTAGCTGAAATGTTCCAGCATACTCAAGCAATTTGAGTGCTTCAGGGATTGTTACCCTCGTTCCTTGAGAGCGAAACTTTATATGCCACTTATAACGGAAGAAATTACAGCAAAAACACATATGAATAACATCAGTTACAGTTAAAAGATAACTAAACATTGCTAGAGATGGATATAAACCAGAACAAATTGGATCCAAACATAAGCTGCATTTTGAGCAGAGAGATCTGGTTACAATCTTTATAGCTGAAACACCTCTAAATATTCCTGAAAGGAATGCGTAACAACTTTCACTGTAATAACTGAGTCACCTTTCAGTCAAGAGGATAGAAGTACTGAAGACAGCATTGAAAAACCGGGTATTAGGGGCGCCTTAGGAGCTGTATAATAAATAGCTAGTGTGGGGATAAGTAAGGAGAAAAAAAAACCCACAAACAATAAAAGGCTCTTAAATCTCATGTATTTGGTTCTGAAGCTGCAAAGCTGTTGAATTGTGGACAAATAAAATGAAATATTTACCTAATGTAAATGGAAAAAGAAAAGGAGCCAACCAGATGAGAATATACACTCATATTTGTATACATAAGGTCAGACTCAGGCTGTGAAAGAAATCTGTTCAGAGTACACTCCTGCTGTCAAATAACTTATCTGCATACTTTGATCCCAGATTGGGTCCTTTGATCATCTGCACATGATGCAATAAAACAACTGTATTCCTCCACACTCCTCCAAGTGGGATTCTGGGAGCTGTTTGCTCTGTTCCTATAGCAGTAGAACTGAGAAGCAAAGCATGTTCTCCACCACCTCCCCATTAGCCCTCCAATCTTAAAGACCCTTAAGCACTTTTCTGTTCCTCTCCCACAGCATGCAATAACCAGGCACGCTCTTGGACTATAGAAAGACCACTCCCTGAAGCTGTTGTATAGCCTCTCAGGCACCTCTAAGGGAAAAAACTGCAAGAAAGAAAGAAAACAGCTCTCTCTTAGAGTGGTCTGTAGGGGATGAGGGCTGAGCGCTGGGCACTGTGAAGGCAGCTGTTTGATTTGGAGTGGATTTGATTCTATAGGTCTAATTGATATTGTGGACTGAGAAGTCCATTAGGCATCAGTCAGACTGCTCAAACAAGGAACTTACAACAATTTTATTGGATCAATTACTTCTACTGATAAACTGAAAAAACTATGTCCACATACTTCTTACATACTAACAGCTTGTTGGTCAGATTGTTCAAAATCTAATCATAAAGCATATGATTATAGATACTAAAGAAGAGATGACACACCTGTCTAGATTAGAGATTAGATAATTAAGTTTAGCTATTTTAATGAGCTGTTCCTCATCAGGCATAAATGTATGCTGATCAATAACTGAAATGGCTGTAGCATGAACTGTATTTTACTGACCATTCACTTCATTCTCTCTTTGCAACACTGTGCTAAATAATAAAATTAACTTTTTGGGAGACCAAGAGTAAATATAATCACAGCCAGCTATAAACCACTGATCTGGTGGTTGCAGCTCACTAGGTGTCATCTCAGATGCCTTCTCTCCCCATCACTGGTACAGATGTTGGAGAAACATGCTGCACCTTGTGCCTATGTACAGAACAAGGACCACACAGGCATCTCAAAGATAAGACAATTAATCTGTAATGACAGTGTTTATTAACAAAAGTAAAATGTGCCATGATCTTGCATCAGGGAAAGAAAGGACCCATAACTGCAATTTTATCCTAATTTGGCTGAATTTAAGGGAATAAATCTATGGGATTTTATAACAGGCTGGTATGCTTCATGTGAGTGCTAGTATTTAAAGAACTGAGAATAACATTGCCAAAAGCAGTAGTTTATCCTGTTGAAATTAGGAAGCTTCCAAGACATCTCAGAGAATATTATTGAGTGTGTTTAAAAAAACCCAATAATCGGGGCTTGGGAGAAGTCTCAGAAAATAACATAACTCTTCATATTTTTAATTCTTTTGCTGGTTTGTTTTTATTTTATGGCAGTTAGTACTGGAAAATGAAAATATTTTACTTCATAACGGAAAATGAATATGTTCCTATTAGGTAAAAGTTTGGACTATTCTGCAAAGACATTAAAATTGTCAGGGAAAGAAAAGCAACTGAAAGCCAACAGGCCTGCATTTTTCATCTGTGCTGGTGCAGAAATATAATTAAAATATTCCCCAACATTTTGCAAATAAGCAAAACAATTGTGTGGAATATAGAGTTTTATTTAAAGCAAAACAAAACACTTTTTAAAAACTGAAAGTTATTCTAAGGAACATGCATAGTTGTTTGGAATATCTGATTTATAACCCACACAGGACACCATAAGAAAGCATGGCCAAATCCAGAGCAATCATAAATCAGTTTTTAGCTTAAATAGAGCGTTGGACTGGCTGAGAATCTCATCCTCATTCTGCTGTGTTGGTAGTGAAAGAAGCAAATCTCATTTCTCTCTGTATTAGCTCTCACTGTTGTAAAGGCTCCACACAACTTCCAAGTCCATTATTATTCGTAGATTAAAGGTTTGTAATACATGGCATTACATGATAGAGAAGGAACCAATTCTGTAGGTCAGAGTCTGCCATGGCTTTAAAAGAGCACAAAGTCCATCTTCCCTGAATTTGGATGATTTTCCTTTAGAAACAAAGCCAGGGAAGATAGATGAGCCATTGGCTGAAAGAAGGAGTTATTCCAGAATAATAAATATTATAGGAGACAGCGAGTCACCTTTTCACTGAAGGCTTTAGAAGTTTCAAGATATATCACCCCTATCATGATATTTAGCTGGGGCGGAAGAACCCACTCCCACTCGCTTATCTGGGAAACCTCGTTAAGCCAAATTCTGCTCCTTGACACATTTCCAGTGGCTGTTTAAAGACCATATGGAGCCCTGCATGCATCTCAACAGGCCAAAAGTTCTGCAACTGCTTTGCCACTAAGTAGTAAAGTTCTCACAACATACTGCTCTTTGTAAATGGGAAAACAGAGACTCTGATACTTGTGGTCCCCTCCCACAGTGGGGCAAAGATAAAACACACCTTAGGTCAGAGGCCAATCTTCCATCTTTAGACTATGCTACTGCTATCCATAAATGTTTATTCATTTCATGCTTTAAATGTGGGTTATAGTGAAGGCAGTAGTAACATGAACATCAATATATTTTTATTTGCATTTTACTACACACTAGTGATGGTAAAATAGGAAAACTAGGGCTCTGTCTTCAGTTTGATGGTTCACTTTTGGCTGATATGGACTCCAAGCAAGTCAGCAGGAAAATCTGGCACTTTTGAACTGTGGAAGCATCTCTAACAGTAATGATCACCCTAATATGAAGAAACCATCTCAGACCTGTGCATCATGGTGATGGTGGAGTATGTTATAACTTGCAGATGGTGTTTGAGTGCTCCCTTTTACACTGGGATAAGTCCCTCTGTACAGAAAACATTCTTCAGATACAAATTATATCATAATGTGACACAAAATAGAGAAGGACAAATTAATTGGTTGAAAGCAATTAAAACATGTGATGGCTGTTTTCCAAACACTGGTGAACACGATAGGCCAGATTCTGGCCTCATTCTATACAATATATGTTGGTAAAGGAGGAAAATAAAAGTGAGACTTATCTTCATGCTTGCAGGATTATAAAGTCCATTAGAACACACAAACAAACAAAACCAAAAAACAAACAAACAAAAAACAACCTCCCCCCCCCAAACAAACCACCAAACAAAAAAACTCAAACAAAAAATCCCAAACCAAACAACCCAGACTAGAGATATGCTAGTGTATCAATAAGAGGAACATAATAAATAGAATCTACTAAATGTATTTAGAGAGAAGCACTTCTAGTGACAGCAGGCATGACTACTTCTATTTTCTACCTTGTCAGACTTAAAGCAAAAAGCAGACTGAAAGTTTGTGCTAAAAGCTGATGACTGGTAAGTGGGAAAGCACCAAAAAGGTTATGTTCCTTTTCATCCTTGGTTTAGATCTATTCCACATGGCTGTTGGTCAAAATCTTTTCCCATCCAAATGCATCTGGAGATAAGCCAGGACACTGGAGACTCATTACAGCTTGTAGAGATGGCTTGCCACCTGCACCACATCTTAACTTGATCTAAGTGGAATATGCACTGCTGATCTGAGCATAGAGTGATACACTGTCTCCAAAATGCTTGATGTAATCAGGACATTAAAGCAAATGTACCTCAAGTGAGAGCAGTCATACAGAGCAATGAGATTAGCAGAGAGACCATGCCCAGCAGAGCTATCTCAGCATCATTGCTCCATCCCTAAGTCCCTCATCAGCAGGATAAAGCCTTAGCCCAGTGGCAAGTAATTTCCTTCCAGTTTGAAGCCTACCAACACCTTCAAACTAAGAAAAGTCACAGGTTTGTGAGAGTCAGAAGGGGATGCAGTACACGGTGATTTAAAATTGTTTGTGTTCACTGTATCATAATAAACTATGAGGCAATAATTATGTCCCTGAGGTAATATCAACTGCACTAACAGCATGAGAAATTTGATCCGCCTGTTTCCTGGTTTTGGCCACAGCGTGTGAAATCACAACTATCAACCATAGAGCCTGGATGAAAGAGCCATTCTCCTCTATCTACACGGATATTTTTGTTTCTTCAGAGCTTATAAATAAAATAATCTTCATGACTGGAATTACACAGGAGGTTTTTTTCAAGCAAATGGCCTTGGAGCCCTTGGAGCACTCAGGGAGGTGAGGGAAGTCAAAATAATTTTTGAGTCACAACTGTGGTTTTTGAAATGTTTAGAACTGAAAATTTCTTCCTAAAAAAAAACAAACCCAACCAAAACAGGTGTACATATAGTCTGAGTTTCATCCTCTCCCTGGAGAGGCATTCATAGCTTTAGGGATTTTCATGGAGTCAAGTCAAATCACATGAGCTAGGTAATAGCATGGCTCCAGGCCGTTTTGTAATCATAAATAGCAATAAGGTGATAGAGATCTCAGCATATTTCTGAAAAGTAGGTAAACGTCACTGATAGACTGGTTGCAAAAATGTCATTCATTAATAAAAAGGTCACAAGTAACTGAAAGGGATACCAATGAAATATTTCACCCATTTGGGGCTTCATTTTTAAGTCCCTTTAATTGTATTTATCAACCACATTTTCCTAACGTTTCAAATACCTGTTGTCCGGTGATTTAAGGTCTGTGTTTGGGAACCTTGTGTTAAAAAGAGTCTCTAAGCCTGGGTACATGCTGGAAAAGGGAGGAATACTGTTGCAAGACAAGAAGATATCTGATACGTGAAAGATGGCTCAAACCAAAGACACTGACCCAAAGAGCAGGCTATGTAAAATGCAGGTGTAAATACAGGCAGCAGCACTGGTGTTATATAAAAAAGCAACCAGAGGTTTGATAATTACAGTTGATGTTTTGAAGCAAAGCACACTTACTCTGCAAGCATTCAGGCAAAAGAGACTTAACCTCATAGCATCAAGCATGACATGACTGAATCCTTGACTTCCTCAATCACTCCTAACTTAGGCAACAAAAACTAGCTTATTCTACAGGGTAAGAAGGAAATTTAGGAGAACATGGAGGTTGATTGTAGTGTTTTCTTTGTCTGTTACATGCAGGAATTCCTCAGAATCTAAATTGTCTTTTTTGATTTGGGTTTTTTTTTGTGTGTGTGTGTTTTCTTTTAAGTGTAAGCAAGAAATATGGACTGAATTAGAGTGGAAACTTTGGCTTTCTAACATAAAGAACTGTAGCATAAGCAAGGACACTGTCTTAGGGGGTCACAAAAACTGTCTAATCCTCTGATTTCTCCAGCAGTATAGGTGAATATCTCCAACGCTTGCAAAACACATAATCCAAAATTGAATTAAATTTTAAATCAATTACAAAACACCAAAGCTTTTATGCCACATAGCTTTTCCCCCTCTCCCACCAAACTGGCACTAGCAAGTATGAATGGACAACACTAGCATCAACAAATAGTAGGGGTAACCCCGAAGTAGTTGTACAGTTGTTCCTGTTCCCTGTCTGACCTGCTCTGCTTTATGTCCATGTCTACTTTAAAGGGAAGGAATTGTCTTTCTGTACTGTGGTTTATGTGGTGTCACAAACATTGATACTGATCTCTTGCAGCAAAGGTTTCTGTTTGATCTCACCAGTGTAAGAGCATGTGTGTTATTTTCATCAAGGCCTTCCCAGCCACTTGATTCATTAGTTTTGCACAAAGCAGGATTGTAACTGGGCAGAGAGGAGAGGAAAGTTGGGTATGCAGAATAAGATTTGGCAATTCCTATATTTCCTGTAAGACAAGGGCTGTTTTGAGGTTGGCTTCTTATGTTTAGTCTTCCCTTAAATAAAAAAAAAAAAACAAACCAAAAAAAACCCCAAAACCAAACAAAAATAATCTCTCCAAAACAGAGAGCAACGTCACCTAATTTTCCCATTCTCTGGTTGTAAAATCTTTATTAAATGAACTTATCTTTTACCTTCTCCCTCCTAACTTTTCTACTCATTTTTGTGACATGTTAACTTTGTTCTGAGTGTACATGTCCTTCCTCTCAGAGATAACAAATGTCCTTGACAAAATAGAACAATTTATATCTCATTGCTTACTTAAAAAGCAAAATTAACGTTTTTTCTGTCAGAGCAATTTAAGCTGAGATAAACTCCTGGTACTAGCATCTCGGAGATTGTTCCAAGCAGATTGTGTAACCATGTTCATTTGACAGATCTGGTTGTGCTCTTTTATAGCAGCATCCACAGGCGTGTTTTAGTTTTGGATCACGCACTAGGATTATGCATCTGTAACACTGCCACTGTCACAATGTTCTCCTAATGGTATTAACTGCACTCTGACTCACTTGTCATTTACATTACTGTAAAGAGGAAAATCCTTAGGGATATATATCAAAGATATTTGTAGGAAGAAACTCATAGCCATCCATAGGGAGCAGAAAAACACTAAAAATGCCTGTGGTCTTTCATTACATTGCCTCCTTCACAGAATCAGTTGAAAGTTATTATTGGGCCACAGTTACTCCGAAGCTATTCAGCATTCTGTGTACATGAATTTAGGTGTGAAGCCCATAGAAACTATCCTTTGGAGGAGAAGTTAAGGGGGAGACTAAAGGTAGGGTTCAGTATTATAAACTGATGTTCAACATTGAATCACACAATTGTCATGGTTGGACAAGACCTTGAAGATCATCAAGTCCCACTGTCATTCCTACATCACCTTAACCACTAAATCATCTCCCAAAGTGCCACGTGTGCCTATTTTTTAATACCCCCAGGGACAGCAAGTCTACCATCTCTCTGGGCAACCACCTCCAATGCTGCATCACCCTTTTGGTGAAGAAATATTTCTTAATATCTATTCTGAACCTCCCCTGGCACAACTTGAACCCATTTCCTCTTGTCCTAACACACATGCCTATGTGTTCATGTTTATGCAAGAATGAAGGATCTATCCTCTTCATGTCCAGCCAGGGCTCTGTGAAGCTTCTTGAACAGTCACCTAGTACCACTTGATAGAGACACAGGATGCTGGCTGGTGTGAGACAGGACCTGTACAAGATCCACGCTCTTCTAAATGGCTGCTAGAGGCACGTGAGGTACTAAACAGAATTTCTAATGCCACTTCATACCTGCATCCAGCACACTTGAATGAGCCCTAAGTGTCTCCACTGCTTCTTATGCAGACAGCCAAGCAGCAAGCACAAACCAGAAAGTCAGTGGCACTGGTAACCAAATAACTGGGTGAAGAGCACTGGTTCTCCTCATCAAAATATTTTCCAAGACAGAAATTCTTCTGATAGAAACTTATTGCCTCGCTGAAATTGTCCCAAAGTAGAGCAGAAACGTCGTAGTTCTGTGCCCTTCTCTTTTGCTGTCTTAAACTTTTAGATGTTCTCTGACACATGTGAGTAACTTTTGTTCTCTATGGGGAGAATGAACCCAGCTTAAGGTCTAGCAATCAATGTGATATCCTGGTATATTGAACTGTGACAACCAGCAAACTTGTTTGCCTCACAATTTCTGTCTTTGGTTCTCTTTGCCTTTCTTGTGTAGTCTTTTTCTTATCATTGGAGGCTGTATTTAAGTAGCAAAGACATTTTTGACATCACTCAAGAGGAACAGCATTCATTATTCTAGTGCTTTGGAGCTCACAAGTTTTTCAGAACCTACAGACATGGTTGTTTGCCGTGCAACAGGTCCCTGGTGTTTAATCTCCCAAATAAATACGTGACTCATTCATCCTCCAGCAGCGTGGGATCATAAATATCAGAGGTTTAATCTCTCAACAGAAGGCCACGTTCATGTGTGGTGGATGAATGCAAGTCTCTAGATAGTAAACACTCAGGCTCAAAACAACCCAAGCCTGCCACCAAGAATAAAAACCTTTGCTGTTTTGTAGAATTTCTTCCTACAATGCAGCCCTTGTAGTCAGTAGATCAACAGTACTCCCTGCCGAGAATTATGTTACCAAGGTTTAATACAGAAACATATAACAAGTATTAACTAAGCCTTGTTGTTGATTTTGTCTTAGTATCCTTTTAAGGCCAAAAATACATACAATGTGTCATGAACTGTTTCTAGTAAAAAAATCTATGGCAGCTTCTAATTAATACATTCAGAGGGACAGTTTTACCTCAGTTTCCCACAGACACTTGTATAGCAATTGTGTTTCAAGGGGGCAATAAAACCACAGGGAAGTTTTGCACTATAATAGTACTTGGCTGTTTATCTGGGCTCAGGGTTACTTGGGTGTTTCATATTTTTTCCTGGTGGAGAAGAATTAATTTTAGAAGGAAAATATTAAGCATCTGTCAGGTAAGGGGCTTCGCCATCCTTGAGATTTTTTAGCAAAACAAATTAAGTCAGCTTAGCCTAACAGAGCTAGGAAGAGTTTGAGAACATGTACAGTCTCCTTTCTGTTCTCAGAATTTCCACTTAAAGTATTTGTTGCTGTGAGCAAGTCAAATCCAGCATACAGATAGCACTACAAAAGTACCACCAGGGACTCCAGCATTCCAGGTACGTTGACGACTGCACTTAAAGTAACGCTAAAATCCTGCTAGTTCACAAATTAGTGGTAACTTTGGAAACCAAGTTCTAACACAATAGCTCTTCAGGGGACAATCTGGAGGAGGAAAAGCATTTTCATTTGGCTTTGACAACCTTGCTTGTTTTCTTGGCCCCTTTTTCTAAGAGCCACTTCAAACCTAGCAGTTGCAGAATACACTCACACTCTAGTACAAGTCTGAGGAACGTGGCACATTTCAAACTTTTAATCACAGCCACCAATCATTGTTCTTCATAACCTAATTTAGTTCTGCAAACAAGACAATTAAAATGTCAAGCCTCATCAGTTGCATTGATTTTCCAGAGCAGCTCCACATTTGGCTAGAGCCTTGACTGGGATGTCTCCCCACAGGCTCTGCTCTTTCCTTGCCCTGTTGAGATCCCAAGGCCAACCTTCAGAAGCAGAAACTCTCAGACTGAAAGACTCTTACTTGCATGTGATCCCTGGTGACATCCAGAGTGCAAAAGCAATAGGAATAACTTTACAGAAAGCCCTCAAGCCCTACTGCTCAAGACAGTAAAGTTCTCTACAGTAGGAGCTGCCAGTCCACCACTTCCACCAGTAGCAGCAAAGGTAGCTTCTCCCTGTGATGGATTTCCTGCAGTGCAACAACTTCTCCAGCTTCAGTTTCTAACTGGAGTGTAGAATTTAATGAGAGCTGAAGCCCATACCAGGAGAAGCAACCAACAGCATGATGGCCAGGGTTCATCCTCTTCAAACCTTTTCAAGACAAATAGCCACTTGTGCCTTAGCTCTCTGGTTCCAGAATAAATGTTGTTCAGTGGGTACATCAGATGGGTCTAGACTCTAACAAAAACTACTATAATAGAATTATACTGCACATATAACTTATTTTCATCATAATTCCTAACTCCTGAACTCTAGACTGTTTCAGTTGTACATTGACCAAAAGTTAAATTTTAAGAAATTCACAGGGGACTTGAGAAAATGAAGACTTCACACCATAATCTACATAGTGTAAAAATCTTCATAGATAAAAATTAGGTACACATGGGAAGTAAGAGACACCATTTAATTGTGAAAGAGAAGTGGAAATACAGTCACTTCTTCCTGTTTCTCTAATGTTACAGTGTGAAAACATCACTGTCTGGAAAAATTAATAGCTGCTACATATAGTTTGGAGCAAAATAAGAAGAAATAATAGTCTGAACAGCAGCTGTTAAACTGGTGGATTGCACATCCAGTGAAGATCTTCACATCATTTTTGTTGTCAAAGTGCTGAAATGATTTACGGTCTTCAATAAATATCTCTAATTATAGGTGGTAGGATATAGTAGAGCTTTGGGAAGGAGCCATGATTTAGACTTTTAGAGGAGCACTGGCAGGCCCAAAGTCAGTTTTATTGTGGAAATAAATGCTGGGCTCTCACTACCAGGAACATCTGATCTATGACTTACCAGAAGGATCTCAGTCCACAGCATGAAAAACAATACTAAAGTCTACGTTGGTGTGTAGTCAGGAATGTTAAGCACTCAGAGGTGGTAATAAAGAACACTGGAATTTACACGCTCAAGTAAGAGTTATGAGATCAAGAAAAGATACATTCCCATCCTGACTCCTAAAAAGATTGTATCATACATGCATCCTAATCTGGAAAGATCTCTGAGCATGCTTCATCTAGAAACAAAAGTGGGCATTTCATGGCAGGACACTTTGATAGAACAGTGACTGTCTTTCTCTGAGTTGAGCAGACAGCCACCTTGAACCTCACCAGCTCTTATACTTTCACCCTCTACTTCCCTCCGGAATTCTTGTTTAGTTAAAAAATACTAACAATAGGAGACTCCATTCCTGGCAACACTTTCCTTTTACATTCAAATCAAGCCAGTGCTGCTGGACCACATCTTCAGCTGGTTTAAATCAGCATGATTCTGTTTGTTTCACTGAACCTCAAATGAAGCTCAAACTCACCTCTTGGCTTCACTCACATTGTTCTGGTTTGCACAGAGGTTTTGCCCTACTGCTCATTGTAGGTCATGCTGGTCACATTTCAGTGACTCTTTTCCCTTTACTTAGAGCCAGTGAACCCTCTGATCTGCTTTCCTCCTTAGGACTTTTAATAGTCAGGAGGGAAGACACCAGAATGGGCACTTCCTCCTTGTTAGCTCTTTGTAGACAACTGGAGCATGGAACAGTGTCCAGAATTCTCTTGAATTGTGTCACTGCACTTCTGGGAACCATAACTGAGAGAGAGTTTGGAAGAAAATTAGATATACTTGAGTATCTACTATGATTCTACATTTGAGTTTTTCAGATCCTGCACATTATTAAGGTGATCACAAGACTAAGATTTTCAGCAATGAAGAAGGAACCAGACAACCCAACTTCTCAACATGGGAACCCTCTTGTTGCCTGAGCTTTTTCAGCTCTGTTTTACAAAACTCTACCAAGATATTCAGCTTTCCTGTGTAGTCCAGTCACCTGGACCACAATCATATTAAGTGCATATTTACTCTGGCATCTTAGAGCAGTGTCCTTTCCAACTCTTAGCTTAAAGGACCAAGAGTCATTCTGGGACTTAATGACCATTTAATTGTATGTTCTCCCCGTTCTACGTTATCCAGGTGCACAAATATGAACAATGCATGTGATTCCAGTCCTGCTAAAAAGATATATCACTAAACATGTATCAGAGAGATATGTAAGTATATTTCAGGCTAGGTAAAAATGTGGAAAAAGATACTTGCAACTTCTAGATAGATCACTGCAGGCACAGAATTATCAATCCACTATTTTTCACTGTTGAATTCTTTGCATACCCTTGCTGTCATCCACCTTGATTATTTATTTATTTAAGTGAATCCTAATGCTAAAAGAAAGTAGCTCGATGGTAAATTGAAGCAACACTTAGCCTCATCAATCCTTGCTTTGAGCTTCTGCAATGCTACAAAAGCCTTTTTTACTGTGTTTACATAGTGCAGCTGCTATTCATGAGCCTGCACATTGAATGTTTAGTGTTGTGTGTAGGTGCCAGCAGAGCTCAGAACTGACTGCATGTGCAGAAATGTCTTGATGCTTGGTTGCAGCCTATTTCTGGTTGCACACGTAATGCCAGAATTTAAGAGAACCTTCTATGACGAAAGTTCAGTATTTTTTTCCTGGTCTCGTTCAAAACCAGTAAGAACAGAAACACATGAAGAGTGGAATTACAGTCTCAAACTTCAAAAGAAGTGCTGAGCAATTCCAGTTTACAGAGGAAGCTTCAAGTAACAGGAGCAAATAAACAGATTAAATTAAATTAGATGAAATTAAGATAGTATCCAAAGCAAATCTGTGCACTGTTTTTCCTTGTAGAATTAGACTTAGTGAATGTAATATACTCGATATTTTATGGAAGGAAAAAAAAAAAAAAAGGCAATAAAGTCCTAACTCTACAGAAAAAGGTCAGCCTACACCAGAAAAAAATCACATATTAGCATTACCTGATGGAATCCAGGACTGGAGATTTCTTCCTACATCAGCACAGAAAGGTAGCTCTCAGTTAGTTAGGCCATATCTGTATACCTTTTGTTTATCATAAAGCAGTAAAATATGTTCTTCTGGTGAATAAGTCATCTTGCAGAACTCTGAAAACAGAATTATGTAAGAGTTAATACCAGATATTTATCTTAACTTGCTTACATAGCCAAAATCATCATCTGGATAGAAACTACATCTAAGTGTGTAATTGTGAAGCATCAACTGGAAAACAGGAAAAATAAAGTCTGTATCAGTTATTAATTGGAAGGACTGGCAAAATATTTTGAAGGTTGTTAGATTCATATGCAGGACCCAGGTCCCCAAAATTTAGCTCATACGATGTAAGGGTAACAGTTGAAGGAAGGTAATACAGGCATTAGGTGAGAAAATTGCAAAAGAGTAATTGAAAAATTAACCTGTAAGCAGCACTAAATTACAAACAAATCAGAAGTTGTAACATTATATGATTGTGAAGCACTGATTGTGAAGCATATGGTTGAGTGTTATTGCTAAAAGTTCACAGGAATGTATAAAGAATGTAACAAAGATCTTAAGTGTAAAAGCTGTTCCTGTACCTGGAAGACAAATGCACCTATGCTAGGCTTTCATTTATTAATCTTATGGCGTGGTTTAGGCAAAATGGATACAGTGGAGAAAACAGGAGGACAACAGACAAAAAAAAGACATGGGCTCAGTGGCTGAATATATAACCAAAAAATTAAAGAATATGAAAAATCAGGAAGGCAGCAATATTTTGAAAACCTAAACCTACTCCTGAAATCTTAATTCTTGCAAAAAATGTATTTTTATAAAGAGAACGTGCCACAAAAATTGTTGTTTTTTTTTTTTTAATTGTAATTGCTATTAAATGTAGAACAAGCATCCTTATATTGTTTGTGGAAACAAGGTAAAAGAATGCAAAGCAAATACACATGTAAACCAATAATTAGTGTTTATTTGATTACTGTCTTGTAGAAACAAGCACAGTGTTTTAACATGAGTTTGTAAACAACTCCTTACCCAAGCTGCCTGTTCAGTTGCACATCATCTACTTGCAAGTCAGCTGAAAATAAGCACATGCAAAACACAGGCTAAAATTCCAAGGAAAAATCCCTTAAAAGTGCAATAAGAAGGCTGAAGAAAAGCAAAGAAAAAATAAAATTGTTCAAACTTTTTACTTGATAAACAACTTTAGAAAACTGCCAAGCACAGAAAGACAAAGATACCTACTCATCTTGTATGAACTCAGTAGTGGACTGGCAAATGGAAGATTTTAAACAAGACTGTCTGCCAAGAAGAGAACTAGAAGTCCCCAACTGTAATTAAATAGACTGACTCTTCTTCCCATGGAAGCAGCAGAGCAAGAGCTCCTCTCTGATGTCTCCTAAAACTTCCACATTTCTGTGAAAATCACCTGGCTCAAGGCAGGTTGAATTAAGCACAGCAGGACTGGAAATTTTGAGTATTTACATCCTTTTTATTCAGATGTTTGTGGGGGGCGGGAAAGGATGTTAGGGGAAGGGAGTGCCCCAGCTGAGGAGCTCCCTTCCTGCCAGGGAGCAGAAAAGGGCAACAAGTGCCCTCAGCTGCCTCAAGTCTTACAATGCAAATTGCTTGGCTTGAAGGAGGTCATAACAGAAGAGAATTTGCTTTTCAAATACAAAGCTTTGATGGATAAACCATACAAAGTAGATTTAGTCAAGGGTCCCCCTCAGCAGTTCCATTCCCTTCCTCACTGGGACAGTTAGATTGTGCATGGGGAGGAAGAACCCAAGCAGCAATATAGGTTGGGGGTGGACCTGTTGGAAAGCAGTTCAGAGGACAAGGATCTGGGGGTCCTGATAGTAAATTATCCATGAGCCAGCTGTGTACCTGTGTCAGTAAGGCAAATGGAAGCCTGGGTTGCATAAAGAAGAGTGTGGCCAGTAGGTTGAGGGCAGTCATCCTCCCCCTCTACTCTGCCTTGGTGAGGCAGACTCTCTTGTAATGTGCTCTAGGTGATCCTGCTTTAGTGGGAGAGTTGAACTAGATGATCTCTAGAAGTCCCTTCCATCTCCGATAATTTTGCCATTCTATGAAGCTGAGAAGGTGCATCCTTTACTGAAACATCTTGTTCCACTCAAGCAGTAGTCAGGCGTCTGAGTTTTTCCACCTCAACTGGTATTGCTTGAGCAATCATTCATCTCCCCTATTAGGTTAAGCTAAGTATGAAGAACTTCTGGAATACGATGCTGTCCCTTCCATGAGGGCAAAACAGCCAAGTAGGGACTTATTTTCACAGATTCCTTTCAGAAACTCTTTTTCCTTATTCTGTCATTTCTCCTGAACTACACAGTCCCCGAAGCTAATAGAAGCCTGCACCATGCCAGCTGGTCAAAACCCAAGGGAAAGCTGCTGTTGAGGGTGCCCTGTGTTGCCCTCTGGCTGTGGCCTTGCAGGCAAAGCCATTCAGCAACTCTGCTGTGGGATGGTGCAGGAGTTGTTGCTTTGTCCCCCAGCTCAACAGGCAGCATCTCATGGGAGGAAACCTGGATCTTCTTTTCAAACTACCTTGTTTTGGAAATCATCTGGGTGTTATTAGATTCTGTAAGGCCTGACCTTTAAAAGTCAGGGGTACAATTAGCCAATCTGGCCAGCTTCACATCAGCAGCTCCCACTAGCCTAGGAGAGGCAGGAACCAGACAGTTCACTTCTGACTAATGCTGTTACAGAGGAACAGGAGGTGGACCCAGACTCTAATTAAACTGCAGCAGGTCTGCTCAGCAGGCTGTCATGATTGAGTGCAAAGCAGAGATCTCATGGAAAGCATGTTAGAGTGGCCAGGCTTCATCTATTTCTGTGGCATGGAGATTTTTATGTTGATTTGCTGGCAGTAGCCTGTCATCCAGCTGGCAAAACAAAGCGAAGGTATCCAGAGAAATGGGGGAATCTTCCATTACTAATACTCTGGTCTGAAGGCCTCTATAGTAACTCACTTCATCAAACTAGAGCATAAAAGCCTGGCTACAATGGGGGGAAAGGCAGTGTGGCCAGGAGATTGCATTCATTATCTGTGTAAGTGACTTTCTGCACTGCTTTCATTTGTATGTCAGAGTGTTCCTGAAGGTCAGAGAAGTCATTTGCTTGAGTCTGAGTCAGTGATTTTTTTGTGTAGGTGAAGACTCAGGCACCAAAGCCTATGATCAGTGCTAAATGGTCACTCCTCTGTCTCTCCCGGTCCCATCTACTTTAGAGAGGGACTTAAATGACAAATAATTCTGTAGAAAGGTGAATCTTGCAGCTCTGTTGGGATTTTTCATGGTATATCAGTTGGTTTGAATTGTGGACTGCATTTGTCAGTGTCAGTGTTTGCTGTCCCTTCCTCTAGGGATCTACTGACATTTCTCACTTCTTTCTCTCACTCTATCCTTCTCACATTGAATTGCCTGTTTCATTGCAGTCCTTTTCTGTTAACATAGAGAAAACCTGACTTAAAATAAGCTACTTTTTACTTGAATCAAAGGGGTACAGCCTGAATTCAGCTTTTATTTAGGCTGGTAACCTATTCACAGTACAAACTGTACTTGCAGTATAAACACAAGTCAAACCTGGTCTGTTGGTGCTGCCTGTTTTGACCCCTTGCTTCTCTCAGCTGTTACTCGGAGAAGCAGGTGAGTTTTCCTAATAGTTCACTGTGGAAGAACCACAGGCTCTCTGTTTACTCCCAGAGGGCCTGGAGCTGTCCCTAACCTTCCTACAGAGTGCCAAAATGACCCTGTATACTCAAGGAAGCCAAATATCCTTAACGTTATTGGAAGCTGACTGTTTATGATAGGAAAAAGCAGGGTGGCTATTCTTAAGTTGTAGGCATTAGCTGCCTTCAACTCTTTACCCAAAGGGCAGTGCCTTCAGGTTGTAATCCAATGCAGGAGCCTAGTCTATTATCTAGAACAAAAAATTTGGAGAAATCAGCCTTGTGAGGCTAAAGCCAGCTGTTGGAAATAGAACACTAAGGCATCTCAGATCTCAGCCTAAGCCTCCAAGTTTTCATGTATCAGCAGATAGTGCAAGTGAGCAACTACACATTTGATGTGAGTTAAGGTGGGTGCAAAGCTTGGCCACTGTTTTTTGGGTTTTTTGGATTAAGAACCTATTTCAAAATCATTTAAAGCTTCTCAATGGTTCCTCAGCCAAGTCCCTCTTACTTGTCTTTCTCTCTTTGACTACTGCCGGTAGAATTTGCAGCTGGAAAATATACTCCTTTGACTCACAGAAAACATTGTTAGCATAATTACCTCTGAGAAAATAGAAAAGCTCTAGCACTTTTGTCCTTGGTCCTGATTCATGTCAGTGGTTTTTCACCTACACTTTGCTGTCCCGCATGCCGTAGTATCATTTAATCAGTTACATATTAATGCACAAAACTTCCCATTATTTAAAAATAGAAATGATAAGATTAATAAGATATATTGCCGATATAATCTATGAGGACAGTCTCAACTGGCATAGGTGCCAGTTAGTACTTGCAAAGCTAGTGGGGGTTGTACTTTGTGGAAATTATGAAAATGCCAGTAGTTGTGAGTTATAAACAGAGACTGAGGGCCAAAAATTTTTAACATAATTATATCCCTAGAGCTGCAAATAAGTGCCAGGAAACCTGGTGCTTCTGGAAAATATTATTAGGTCCCTATTTGCACCTGAAGAACTTAAATTTATTCTTACGGTAAGTGAGAATTTTCAGCAGGCTGATGTTGGATCTGGGGCCTCCGAAAAAAAATCTAACCTCACTGAAGTGACTAGGAAGTGTTTCAAATGCCATTTAAAGATCTCCTAATCTTTTAAATTGGAGTCATCCAGTATTTTGACAACCATGGATCAAATGATATTATAGGAATTTGCTCAGGCCAGGCGTTTGGAAATAAATGTTCTTCATAGTCACATAGAACAGTGGAAAAATAATTTTTCCAAGACTAGGGGAAAAAGATTCATGGGCCATCAGCTGTGCAGCCATGCACCAAGCTTGTGGAGTAGCTAGTTACTCATTAACCTGCTTTTTATGATACTTGCTATTTTCTTGATCAAAGTAGGAAAGAATGCATAGTTGCTGCAAGTTCTATTGGATATAAGCAAAAGAAAGCTTCTGTACTTTATATTATTTTTAAATGGAATTTAATTTATTTTGATATAAATCAAACTTTTTCTGTGTGGTAGATAACAGCTTACTTGCCTATGTTTGAGAATCAAGACTCACACAAATACTGAAATCTAAAGACTGGTAGCAAATGTGGCCAACAGTATTTGGATGAATGAGGTGAAAAACAGGGTATGGAAACGTTATTACTAAGAAGTAGTTCAAACCCTAGTTTGCAGTGAAGTGGTCACTTGGTTTTGTTGGTCTTAAGATCCTCCTAATGAAAAAAATTAAATAAATTCCTTTGTAAAAGGACAAGAAAATGAAGATATAGTGATCAAGTGGAAGGGTGAGGAAACCTGCCATGAAATTTTACCTATATTTGAAGTATTTCAGGTTTTCTTTCAGAAAATGGGAGGGGGGCATTGGGAGGGGCAGTAGCCCAGAATGGCAATGTTTTAATTTAAAAAGTTCCAGACAGATCTCTACCAACAAAGGCTACAATAGTTGTAGCGATACGCATTTTTCTCTACATCCTTCCGCTTATATAAATTTAACTACCCTGTCCCTTGCCCTCAGACTTACTGTACTACAACAGTGTTTTTAACCATTACCCTTCTGGCACACAACCCTTTGATACCTCTTTGGATTCATTAGTCTCCTGTTGTGGTTTCCAGAGCTTCCATCTGCCATGCGTTAGGCACTCCAGTTGTGGCCAGCGGGAAGCTAGCTCAGGTCTGGTGGAGCAAGACCATAATGAAGTCTAATCCTACCCAAGTCTAATCCTAGCTAGCAGTTATTGTCCTGCTTTCATTAGCTGAGTGTTTATGGATGCTTGTGGGATGTTGTTTTCCTTCTCTGTTGGGCTGTATGCTTTCTTCAGTAATTATTGTAGCTTTAAGAAAAATCTGCTGGAATAAATAGAGGAGGCCTTTGGCTTAGTGAGAAAGGCATGAAGAGACAGGTAGGAGCTTGGAGTGATGCTTTTAACTAAAATTGGACACTTGTAAAGTACACAGTTCCAAGGGATTAACCCTGCCAACACACTCCACAGCATGTGCCTAACACCCCCAGCAGTAACTGGTGAGCAGATGCAGTGCTCCCCACCAGCACCAGCCAGACAGTTGTGGAAGACCCAGGCAAACAGGTGAGCAATTAAAGAGTAAGGGGGGAAAAGTGGCCAGCAGGTTTTCAAGCAGTTCCCTGCATAGAGTTTGGCCCAACAATCCTTTTCCCGATGATTTTTGAAGCTGATTTAGTTTAACCAATTTTCTAAAGAGAAAGACCAGGAATCTATCCACATAAAAGCTGCTGAGCCACGGCAGCGGTACTTTATTTACTTGCAAGATGATTTTCCAGGCTTTTGCTATGAATAGTTAAGGAAAAATTTGAAAAACTAGAGAAATGTTTGCAAGAACTGTAGCACAGGAGACATAGAGGAGATGAGAATCTTTCTCTATAAGAGACCTCTCTACAATGCAGGAATTTAGTCTAAGCCTCCTTGTTTTCAGCTATTGCAAGCCCAGGGAGTCATAACTTCTTTCTTGTAGGGGTGGAGCTGCTGCTAGTATCAATTTGAGAACATTACTTATCTCATCACACCTAAACAACTCCCTGAGGGTATGAGCTTCAACCTACTGAAAGGCAAAGCTGTTGATGACTTCAGTGGGCTGGGCCTCAGGCTCCATTGGAGGAAGGAAGAATTCAGTAGAAAAGCCATCCCAGAATCACAGAGCTATGCTGAGCAATGGCAACACTCCCCAGCTGTTGAACAATTTAACAGCCCAGTCAAAAATAGCCTCCTGATCCATGTTCCTCTAAGAAAAATTTCAGTGGCACGTGAGTGTTCTGCCCTTCCATTGTCAGCATTATTTCCAGGAATGTTTTTCTTTTTTTCAGCCAATGCTTTCTACCACAGTGGCTTATCTGAAACCGCGTTGCAGTGAGCTTTCTGCTTCTCTGCTTTCCCAAACACACAGTCCTGGTCTTCTTATCTCCTCTGTCAATGAGTGACAGCCCCTGTGCTTTATCTAATTAAAATGAGAGTATAATGTATGTCCCTTTTCTAACTAGACCACACTCATTCCTTTAGAGTATTGAGTTATGCATATCTTGTTGCCAGTTCTTCTGTACTTTTTTTTTTCTTTCCTTTTTTTTNAAGGGTGGGGCGTTGGGGGGATAAGCCCCGAAGAATGGGAGGGTGGGGAATTCAGAGAATGGGGAGAAATAACAAAAATTCCTTCTCCAGCTCCCACCTTGATAACAGCTGCCTTGACTATTCATCCTAAAGGAGAACAGGTAGAGCAGACAGAGTAGCTAAGTCTTCCTGGAGCAGGAGCACGGCAGAGCAATGCTGCTGGGGGGCAGGTGCAGGATCACTGTGGCTTTTATTACCCCTCCAGGGCTCCATGTCACTGAGGCTCTACCACATCTGCCCCAGGTGAATTAGGAGGTGGGGTCACAACCTTCCCAGGTCCTTTGCCATCTAAACAACAAGACCACAGGGCAGAACAATAACTAAGATGGAGCTTGAAGACCATATATTTTCTCCTATATGAAACCAAATCAATAAAGAGAGGGTTGGACTATTCTAATAATTACTCTTGCTCCTGGAAGAAAGGTGAGCAAAGCTCTCAGCTTTGGCTGAACTCAGCTGGACCTGAAGAGTTCATCTCACCCTGCAGCAGGGTCTATCCTCAGACCCTAAGACTCATCTTTATCTCCCAGCAAGGCTATGTCAGGGTGCACTGGGAGAGTTCAAAATGCCAGCTAAATTTCCCTCTTTTTTAAAAAGCAGGAAGAAACCGACTACTGTAGAATATTCTTGCTGTCTGTTCACAGCTCATTGAAAATGAAGCTTCTGGCAACCAGTAAAATGAAATTAATGCTTTCCTTAAAGGTACATCTGTGCAAACATTGTTTCAGAATCCAAGGAAAAGGTACTGTTTATATTTCCAAAACACTTCTGCTTTGTCAGCAGCAGCCTATTTGCAGTGATAATCCGTTTATCATCCCAGAAGCACTATCATCACACCCAGGTTCCAGATGAAACTGAGGAGTGTGCATAGAAACTAAAGCACAATTTTTTCTAAAGCTCCTTGGGGCTCAGGGAGGAAGATAAGCCACAAAGAAATTTCTTCAAATGCCCTAGTGGAAGTGGAATCACCAGGTGTAGGGTGTGTTTTCTTCAGCATCAAGGCCAATTTAAACAGTCTCCACCTTTCCCAGACCACCACCTTCTCTTATCATTTGGGTTTTTTTGGTTTGCTTGGAGAAAAAAAAAAAAAAAAAAAAGAGAGAGAGAGAGTCTTGGGGAAAGAATAAGGACTGTGTGGGTGGACTTGGTGGGCTACTAGGGAGTGACAACAGCATACCTGGTGAGGAGACACAGATAGAAGAGCATCCTTAGAGATCAACACCATTTAAATGCTCTTGCCCATCTCACTGTCTACCTCTCTGCCTTACCAATGTCTTTCAAAATGTAATTACCCGTTATTCTGGGCAAAGCCAAACCAAAAATGTGCCGAAGCAAAGCATATAAACCACTGGCTCCCGAGCCACTGCATCAGCCTTCATTATGAGCAATTGGAGGTTTTCTGACTTGTCAAATTGTAGATTCCCAAGGCTGTGTTTCCTCACAGCTCATATGATGTCATCATGAACAGCTAAGCAAATGCAGATTGCTGCAGTCAGTATACAGCACTCTGCAGGGCAGTAACAGGACAAATAAATATAAATTGCTTTATTCAAATGCTGGCAGAAAAAGTGAAGTTGTTTATATTCTCTCTGCTCATTCTAAAAAAGATCAGGAGGTGAAACTGGGGAAGTATTCTTAACCAAAAAAACCCCAAAACAAAACAACCAAAAAACATTAAAAGAAAAACTAAGAGGTTTATCACTCTGCCTTGAGAAAATAATAAAGTTAATATCATAACTGCAAACTTCCCTAGTCCTGAAAGATCTCTGAAACCCTTGACACTCTTATCTACTGCTGTGGCATGTACCAACCAAACCTCAGGATAGAGGAGAAGATCCTAAAGGGGCAACTGAGACCATAGACTTACAAAACTGCCATGGGATCTTTAATTACACCCTAGAACAAACACGAACTTGGTGTTTGCAGCCTCATGTAAAAGAAATGAAGAAAATCCCATCACTAAGGTCACTTTAAACTGGGTAAACCACTGAATGAGATAATGACTGTAAGAGTCCTGAATATATGACTTATCTTTGCTATCTGTGGATGTGTAACTCAAATTCAGCATGAATAAATGTAGTAGAGATTCCTCTTGGCATAGACCTTTAACTAAGTGTAGCTAATTAACTAGCTGAGTGCAGAACACTCCCTGTATCCATTGCACTCTGGGGAGGCAGGGTCAGGTCTCCTGGCAGCTGTGGTGAACGTCATAAACTAAGTTATGTTAATCTCCTAAGTTTCAGACTTGAGATAAGTCAGAGGTTTTACAGGATCCATTATCTACTACCGTATTTTTTGTTTTGTTTGAAGACATATGACATTTATTAGCTGAATGCTCTTAAGCATTGAAAATGAAGGCAGAAATTTAGCATTTATATTTAGAACATGCTTTCCCCCTGCCACACACACACACATAATTGTAAAGTTTACTCTGAACAGTTCCCAGGATTGTGTGTCCAGATTCCAAGCACAAGACTAATAATAACCTCTAAATTATTATAGGCACCAAATGAGTCCTTATAAAACTGGAGCTGCAGCCAAGAGATAGGAGATAATAATTGTTTATGAAAACAATGAATTAACTTAAATTAATTTAATGCTGTCACTAGTACTGGGAACCAAGCACACTACACTGTAGTATACATTTGGCAGTGCTTATCTTTGCCCATCATAACATGCCATAGCTCTGATAGGAAATCATTACTTCCAGGTTCTGGGGTGAATTAATCTTTCTACTGACAGCGGTTGTATGGGTTAAGCTGTGATGTGACATCAGGCAAAGAACCAGTTAGGCTTCAGATTTAAGCAGGCTTTGGTCAGTAGTTATTTACGAAAAGCTGCTCTCTGCTGACATCCGCTCTTCCAGCCTGCTCCACAAGAGAAGAAATTATGCTGCAGGTGCTGCTGTTAGATACTATTATGTGTCTACCAGTCCTGTCTCCCTTAGGGTCAGGATTTTGCCTCTAGAAAGGAGTATCTCTGTTAAAAAAACCTCTATTTAGACTGAGTTTTCTTCTTCAGCTAATAATTTTTCCACTTTGCAACATGTATCTTTGCACTGTGAGATGGAAGTATGTAGTCCATAGCATTTAACTTATTTTTTACTTCAATTGTTGTTCACATTTTACCCTTCACTTTTCTTATTTTTTAGTATTGCAAACTCTACTGTGGAAATAATACCTTTGTCTCTTAAAGAGCTTCTATACTCCTGCTGCTGTGTCTCTCGGTTCTCCACGTGCAATGGCAAAGCTGTTTTCTGCAAAAAGAAAAGAAAAGGAAAAAAAGTGCTAGTACAAACAAAAATCCAAGATTCCAGGTTGCAAGCAAGTAACAGGCACAGAGACCTTAACAACAAAGAGAAAACGAGGGAAGGTAAAAAAAAAGTCATCAGGACATTTGCCACCACTTACCTTGAGATGCTAGAGGCAGTTTGCAGATTATACACTATGTTGCTAGTAACTAGTCACACAAGTCTGAAGACCATTGTGGTTTATGTCACTGTCTGCTGTATTTGTTCTCACACGCCTTCCTCCATTCATTCTTCTGGGAACTTGTCCAGGTATCTGCTTCAGATACTTGGCAATGAGCCTGTCAGAAAGAAAACAATTCCTTATCTTCTTCCTTTAAAATTTCAGGTAGCCAAGGAGCTGCACTGCAAAATCAGCTAAAAGCACAATTTGAAAAGAATGGGTCCCCATACATATTTTATTATTCATTGTATTAAAAAGCTGTAACATTTATCGATGCTTATTTCATCAGGCTTATAAAAAAAGAGGGTTGTGAAAAATCCACGAGCGAGTTTTCAATGTATTGTGTCATTGAATTCTTCATTTCCCTGTGACACAAGCACCTTGCAGTCATACATCTCTTGATGTATTAGGGCTGATACAAACTTCTAGCATTCACCTAAGCTCCTTTTTCAAAGCAAGCTGGAGATTGCACCGGACACGTGATCTTTCAAGTTTTTCCAAGTGTATCCTACCCCATCAGGATTGTAGTTGTAATGTAAAATTTTTCCAGGTTATCTGACATTTCCCTGGAGCCAAAGACAGAAAGCCACAGTGTGCATGTAAAAAGAACCAAAATAAAGCCAGGGAATGGCTTGCTTTTCATTTGATGCAAGCTATAGTCTTATCTGATAAAGAACACACAGACTTAAAAAGAGAAAATTATTCATCAGGCTGAGGGTGATAGTATGAGCCAACTCAGACCACATAGGAACAGCCAGTGCTGTATACCAGAAGTAAATAGGGAGCCCTGCATCCTCTTCCATCACTGGGTTTCTGAGGCAAACAAGAGAAGAAGGTATGCTTTATGCCATTTCTAGTTAGCATTTGTGCTGATCTATAGAGACTTAATGAAACAGTAGCACAGCAATGCATTTTCACAACCCTGCTACCTTTTGCCATCGTGAAGGTTACAAATACAGAGAGTGATCCAGCATTAATAGCAGTGGCCTTGCTCACAGAATGCTCACAGAATGCTAACTGCTCTCTCATTCAGGCTGACTCACCAGGGCCTGATAAAACCCTGTTCTTAAGCATTTAGAGTTCACCAAGTCTTCAGCCTAGCAGCCTGAGAGTGTGTTGTGACTTTCCAGGACATACCATATGAAACAAAATGTCTTTTGCTCCTGGTGAGAGCAGCAGTCAGTAAGATGGTCAAACGTCAGCCAGCTCCCCAAATTATCAAGCCCTTACCCCAGCACGAGGCAAAAGGATTCACTGAGCTCATTCCCACTATCCTCCCCTTAGGCAGGGGTAAGGATTTATGGCCAGGTTGCTTCTGGCAGCCGGGATACTCTTGTAGAACAGCAGGACCTTGCAGACCAGTCCCTGCCCTGAGCAAGGATTCACACAGAACAGGAGTTTTCATTTGCTGGGAAAATTTCTTCATCTCCTTTGGGCATGAGACTGCACACCCTACCCTACTCCCTGGGAAAGGGGTCCACAGATGTCCCAGGACAAGTCGAACTTCTCTAGTAAGGCAACTTCACTTTTCTCCCCTTTCTTCCAGTTCCTCCTATTCATCTCTTCTCTTCTGAACATGCAAAGTGAGAGGGAACAGTGGTCAGAGCATGAGCTGATAAAGAAAGTCTTAAATAAAATAGAAAAGAAAAGAAAAAAAAACCACAAAAAATCCAAACAAGAAAAACACCTCAACCTCCCACAAAATTGCTAAAACCAACAACAAAAAACTCGCAATGAAACACATTAAAAGGAAAAAAAAATAAATCCCCCCTCCTGCACTGGGGATGCTTCCTCCTGTGCTGATGAAGCTTCTTTCCTCTGCATTGGCAGAGAATGAGACAGCAACTCCACAATGTCCAAGGAGCAGCACAAGGCAGCTCCAAAATAGATAACCAGCCTTTCCTCCCACAATCATCACCCAAGTAACTCATGTTGTCTGCATCTCTAAGCAGGCTGAGGCCTGGCAGAACGAATCAACTTTGAACCTTTCCAGTAAACAGATCAGCTGAAGCTGAGTAGCTGACTGATGCTACAGCCAAGATTTTTGCCATCTCCTCATTACGGTGGCATCTGGTTAAACACCCCACAATTTAGTCCCACGTATTTCTCCAGTGCAATACAAAATAATGCTGCAGTGAGTAAAAGAACAAAGTGGAGTTGTGTGAGATTGGGGTTGTTTGTTTTAAACCTGCATTTCCTAAATAATGGGATCTTTGAAAACAAATGATGAGGTGTTTAGGCATTTCGTCTGAAAAAAACCCAAAAACAACCAGCCAAGCTAAAAACAAACAAAAAACCCCAACTCCCACAAAACCCCCATCTTCCTTCCAAAAAATGGCCTGTTCAAAGTGTATTTTCCAACAAAAAATAATTCATACAAAAATGCTTTGACAATAACCAAAAGATCACCCTGTCATCTAAAGTATTATAGAATTTGCTCCTTAATTTCCTGTCTTTCTTTTTCCTTCTTTAAAATGGCAAACTAATTTGACAAAAAGAAGAGTGGGATATGTTCTACAGTCAAATCTGGGGGAAAAAAAAAAATAAAAAATCTACAGCCCATTGTTATTTTGCCAGTGTCTTAATGAAGTACTGAATTTTTAAAGAAAAAAGTTTACCAGTCCTTCTTTCTTCTGAAAATACTCTATTTTTTCAATTCTCTCTCAAATAAGTAATTTTAATTTTTCAGCTTAAGATGGGGGGAGTGGTTTTATGTCAAAATTTTATACTGAAAATCCTACCCTACTTCGCTCAGTGCCTTTCAAAACATCATGCAATTTTAAACCTTATCCCAGTCAGTCATCTGAAAAAGCATCAGCTACTTGTGTGATTTCATCCCTAAGACTTGCTCTGCAACCCGTTAATAAATATACTGTGTCTCACACGCACAAACATCTGGAGGTGTTACCATTAACAATGTTTTGGAAAACCATATGTGTTAGTAATAGCACACCAGAAAGTTTAGTCTTCACAGAAGGACGACATAACAAGTTATACTGTAAAGTCAAGACAGAAGAACTGGTAGAAGTATGGCTATTACACACTGCTTGCCTCAAATGATCAAAACCATTAGACACCCCAGTCTGAGAGTTTATCTTTTATATGAGAGGACACCTGTGAAATAAACCACCTTACACTGCAATAATATATTACAGAGTAGGATAAACATAAATGAAGCCTCCTGCTTGTATTCCATATGCAGCAGCTGTTGGACAAAACACACCTCTTGCACTGAAGGCAATGGGCAGAACATTACTACAAAAAAAATCTCCTGTTCAGTGGCAATAGGATGAATGGCTATTATACCGTGTATTTTGTTAATTTCACAGTAGACTATTCCAGATGAATATACAGAGAGTTCTTTTATTGTGAAATTATCGTGTCAGAAGCCAGACAAGAAACACTTCCTCCTCTTAACATTAGGATGTGGTTATAATCAAAGATTCTGACAAACAACAACAGTATTTTCCTTATTCAGTACTGAAAGTGCCTTCGTTCCCCTGTGCCAAGTTTGCTTTCTCCCCAGCCTCTGAGTTGGAGCAAATGTTGCCTCTAACCTGGGGGCCAGAGGACCAGTGAAAGGAGATACTCCCAAAGCTTTAGCATTGCACTCAGTTTGTGCAAAAGCTGTAAGCCTGCGGAAGCAGGACCAGGCACAGCTAAATGTTGGAGAAGAGCTGCAGCATCCATGAGACCCTGTGCCCAGGCAGATGCAGGCAGGTAGCACCCCGTAAGACTGGAAAACCCAAACGTGGTCTGGTTGGTGAGCAAGAGAGCAGTCACACTGGAAATGAGTGTGAACATAGGTAGAGCACTTGCCCTTGCAGAAGCTGGGAAATGGATGGCTCACCTTTCCATTTCATGAGCACCTGTGCAAGGATTAGTTTCATTGCATGGAAGTAAAGTGTTTTTATCTTGATTCTCAGTGGCCGCAAAGGTAAACTCATGGGCATGTTATGCTAAAAGCACAAGTTCTTCTTTACTTCATTCCTTGCAATCAAAAAGTGCTTGTAAAATAATCTGATCTAGTGCTTTGTTCCAGTCTGCTGTTAAAACAGTTGAGATTTCAAATGAACTTGAAACAAGTTACTTACCTTCAGACCCTTTTCAGTCAAAAGCTTCTAAAATCAGGTACTTGCCACAGCAGTAAAATGCAGTTACACCTGAGATAAACTGAAATTGCCAAGAACAAAACTTGCTAGAACTTGGTAGTAGAAACTAAAAAGTGACAGCAATGTTAAAAATTAAATGTATCACACTGACATTTAGTGAGCAAAGGGATGAATGCCCTGGTGAAGACTACTAAAACCAGAGATGAGTAGTTCTAAGGTCTCTATGTCTTCCAGAGTAGCACAGTCCATGCAAACAACTTGTCAAAAGGAGGTTAATTATTACCATTTTATTGAACACTGTACTGAATTAGCATCTGAAGCAGCCTTGATTCCTCCTATGTGCATATTCATCATGTAAAATATTATTTACTGTAAAGATAAATGCAAAGTCCACTATTTAATTTTTATATTTGAAGTATGTTAGTGGTTTTGAAGTACTTGAACGTGGGATGTTGGTTTAGAACATGATCTTTCTCTGGGGATTAAGATAGAGATTTGAGAAAGGTATTCAAGTCCCTTTACAGCCTACCAGAACAAAAAGAAATTTTTAATGATTTTTGGTGTTGAAATTTTAGCCCACGGCCCTGAAGTCTACATTACCACGGAAGAAAGAAGGCTTATATTACACTGAGTAATACAACCTCCTGAAAGGCAAGAGCAACACATTTCATCATGTAGCTGTTCAATCCTACTCTGCATTAACTGCTATACAGTGTGTATATGTATGTGTAATCAGCTGCATATATATACTGTTTGGCATATGTTATAAAGTATATATAAAAACATTTAAAATTTTCATATATATATTTGAGTGTTACTTATATATAAAAGTATCCATAATTTTTATATTTATATCATCAGTCAGTGGAGAACCTGACTGTGCTGTTACAGAAAAATCATACAACTATACCTGGTCATTTCCTCTGAATAGTTCACTTCTGAAGACAGAGATCAACCGATCTCTTTTTTTGCTCCATTACATTTACCAGCTAGTTTACTACAAGCCCTTTAGGTCTTAGCATCAGAAGTGACTACAGTGAGCAAACCAAGAGAGAAGGAAAGGCAGCGGAACCCTCTTGTTGATGCCTCACTCACCACTCTTACATCCCCACATCACTGAGTTGCCAGAGATACTGTCAAAACCGAGTCAAACCCAGACCCATGGATTTGGAGCCAGAAGTGATGACTGCATGTGTACTTGCATGATGCACCAGGATCAGAAAAGCACTCAGCACTAGAAGCTTCTACTTCCACACGCACACATGCCTCCAAACAACCTGCTCTTTCAGGAACAGATTAAATTCTCACGGTAGTGCCTTTAAAACAAACCATTACCCCTCGGAGCTGGGCACAGCGTTGCTTAAGGAGGCAGCACATGGCATGCCAGAATTCTGGGGGGCAGCCATCCCGCAGGCTGGAATTCTGATACACGAGGAGCCTCCAAGAGGGTGAATGGGGGATGAACTCTCTAACAAAAACATACATGAAAAAAAAAACACAAAATCAAACTTAATTTGTGGAAGTGCATTTTGATCATTATAATCTTTTGTTTTAACCACTCTGGTGTCTCCTGCCAAGTATCGTTTACTGATGACACATAATCATAGCAGCAGGAATGGACTTTTTGATAAAGTCAATAATGGGACTACTTTCAGACCATTTTAACAGCTGAAAATTTGCATGGCATAAGAGAGTCATGATCCAATTATTTAACTAGGGAGAAGTGTTATTTTTCTCAGAGTAACTTTGAACTCTGTAGCTTTTGTGGAAGGGGAAGTTTTTCAAACAAAACCCTGATTCCATTCTTCCCCCAAAAGCTCAGCTTGTATTGGCTGAAGCAATAACGTGTTCATGAAGATTGTAAATTTAGCCAGAGCATGTATATGTTACAAAATCCAAACAACTATATAAAGGAAGAAGAAAAACACCATCAAAAATCCAAATGTTCCAAAAGATATGGACTGAGATTTTTAAAGCTAAGCCACAGAATTCTCAAAGGAATTGAGTAATTAGGTGGCCGATAATCTCAGTTTATATGCCAAGTTAATTCCTGATATAACTTCATTGTCCTCAGTGGAGTTACACTGCAAATGCTTTTGACAGATAGTCATGTTTCTTCTCCAAGAATAACTTCTAAAGCAGAAGGTTTAAACATGAGTGAATGAAAGCCACGGGCCAAGTTCTACCCTAATTTAAACCCTGTACAAAACAGCTGACTTGGAATGGAGGGTTTAAGGAAAGACAGAAAGAGACATGAGTCTGTTCTTCCTTTGCTGGGACATTACATCAATTCCTTTAGGTAATGGTCATGTCTCTGAAAAGCATAGTGAGAATCCAAAGGGCAGTTTGTTGGAGATTCTTTCCTTCTAAGCCTGGAAGTTCTTGTATTTCACAAGCAGTAAGTGTTCTGGGAAGAGCCTGGACTGGTCTCAGTGGAGGACCATGAAATTCACTCCTGTTAAGTACTGCACCAATCTGAATCTTGCCTCCTTCAAAATGTGGTTCCTCTTCTTTGAGCACTGGAAATGGTTATTTTAATATGAACATTGAAATCATTCATCTAGTTCAATCAAAAAACAATGTGTTTCAGACATTCTCAACCTCATTGTTATTTTGAATCAAAACCCAGCATTTGGATATTTATTTTTTTTTTTAGTGTGTTGGGTTATTTTGGGCTTATTTTTAGCAGTAGAGTGAAGTCTGTCTAAATCAGACTGACAGGTCAAAGTCGGTGCATAATAGCTTTACAAAGGTGAGAAGGCAGTAATGCCCATCTCAGCTCTTTCTGTGCAGCTCTGCTAAGGACACAAGAAACATTGTTGTTCTGCCCAAAGTGTCATTTATGCCAGCAGCAGAAATCTGAATGCTGCAGCTCTTAAGCATAATGAATTTCTAATGTCCTCACTCCTGAGTTTTCTGCTGGCAGAAGTTATTTTACTAAAACAAAAGCAATGTAATCTGGCAGGGAGTGAGCTCAATATAAACAAAATGGCTTCATAGTAATAGCCCTGCTCTAGGGGGATCATGACTTGGGCAGGAAGCAGAAGCCAGCACGCTGGTCTCCAGACTGACAGCCCAAACATTTGGATGCCCTTCCCAGCCCCTCTTTCATCGAGTGCTTTCACTCAAATCACGTAGTAAAGTAACATACATTAATGTAATACTCAACTGGGTGGCAGGGGCCTATCTGCTAAGCAACCCTAATGAGGTAAAAATGAAGACATTCCCCATCCAACATAGTTTGTAATAGTCATAAGCAGGGCAGGCAAATACTGGATCAAAAGAATCTCATGTGAAATCTGCGAAATGCAGCTGCTAATTTTCAGCCTTGTAAGAGAAAAGCTGCATAGGAAGAGCTGTGACCATTGCCATGAAGGGAGTATTTTGAGGGAATCACAGCCAGGCTAGAAGCAGGGAGGCTGAGCAGAGTGAGCCCTGCAGGAACTGCAGCTCCGCACAGCCCCCAGGATGTGCAGCCCCAGGACTGGTGCAGAGTATATGGCTCTGAAGCTGATATTTCCCCACTCACTGGGGGAACAGCAGCAGAGTTGTGCTAAGGTGGCATTTTCTTCCCTTCACTGGCCCAAGCAAGCCTTATACGAGTACTTTATTACCAGATGAGCCTCACAAGCAACTCCCTGGGCTTGCTGTGCTCCCCACTGAGACCAGGCAGTGAGGGACACTGATTTCCATCCTGCCCTATGTGTTGCAGCAGCCTCCCACCCTTCTTTTCTTTTCTTCATCTCCCTTTTGCTTATGCGATTGTTCGTTATTTTGGCATACAAGCCTCCCTGCTGAAGATGAAAACTACATACTTCTCCCCTCCTCAGCAGAGATTACATCTGTGATCTCTAATTCTTTGCCTCTGTTGTACACTCTGTACACAGCTGCACCTCTCTTCTCCCAGGTGACTTCTTATCACTTCTCACTTCCTTCATTTGGAGTGACCCCAAAAATCAGCTCTTCTCCCTTGTTCCCATCAGAGCTGCTGCTCTCTACTGTTTGAAAGCATTTCTTCCAGGCCCCTTCATCGCTTTGACCCTCCTCTCCGTAAGTTTCCATCTGCAGGTATGAAGGCTAAGTGGACCACATTTAAATGTGAAAATAGCTGGACAGGTTCCCCAGCTCTCTTCTGCCTTTTCTTTTTCCTCATTAGCTACTCCAAGTCCAGGCAGAGGGTCAAGAAAGGCAGGCAGTATTGCAATACCTGCAATATAGGTAGCACATCACTGCTTCTCCTTCAGAGTACAGTTGTGAAAGAAGAAAGCATTGTTTTAAGCCTGCTCTTGAAAAAGATCATAAGGACTCTTCTATAAGTATGATTGGAGAAATGTACCATGCATCACTACCCCAGGCAAAATGCAAAAACGAAGAAATAAAAAGAAAAATAAAAAAGAACATGTTGTGTATTTTGCTAGCAACTAGAGGAGAGTCATGAATAAATATGAAAAATGGATCTGGTTAGGCTGATGGCTAGGAAGACTTTTCCTATAGCTGAAATCATCGCAATCATAACTAGTGCAGTGACATCTCTAGCTCCATTTTGGAAATTCAGAAAGGATTTTTAATAATTGACAGTGGTGAAGACTTTATTTTCATCACTAAAAGTTCAAGACACTGCTTAGTTTTAAATTAGAACATAATCAATATCCTGAAAAAGCCTTTATAGCTGTTTTTTGAAGGGGATGGACTAATTAAAAAAAATTAAATAAAAGGACATAAGCAGCAAAAGCTTAGCCCATAAACTGAATCTGAGAACCAGTTATCCAGTACTTCAAAACCTAAAGCTTTTTTCAACTTCTGCAAACTCACTGATAGCATTTGCTGACCAGTGTTTTAAAACATTCTAGCTGATCACTTCAAGTGGCAAGTAGGCAAAACATGGTAGGTTGTTGCAAGGAAGGCAGGCCAGAACAGAGAAGGAAGCTAATTAGCCAGTTACATGTTTACCTTACAGGGTTAAAAATCTGAAGGAGAGATTTTTGAGAATTAAATTAGTTTAAACATCCCTACTTTTGACATTATAAAGCATCCTGGTACAAAAGATGCCAACACTTTTTCCACTGGTTATGGGAAATCTAAAGCTTTTAAAATAGTGGTTTTTTTCAAAGCTCATCTGCTCATAGAACTGTAAATGCTGGTGTTTTGGCTTTTTAATGGTAGAAAATACTGTTACCATACACACACACATACACAAAACCCCAAACATAAAAAACAAAGTATACCACAAAAAGCAGAAAAAAGTTAGCCATTGCCATTTAAAGCCTCCTGGTATTCTTTGTCCTGAACCTTTACATGGGTGAATGATTAATACCTTAAAGGGTTTTGTTTTGGGTTTTGTGGTTTGGTTTTTGTTTTTTCTTTTTCCTCTAAAAGTGTAAAGTGGGCCACAGTGAAAAGACCTTAACTGCTACAATAAGCAAGGCTGAATTCTGCTCACTGTTCAGGGGAGCTGCTACATGCCCATTCACACAGAAGAGTTTTCTGAGACAGCTTTGAAAACCCATATGAGTTGATGGCTTGTGCATCTTACCTAGAACCTTTTTGTTCCTCCAGCTCTTGTTGTACGCTTCCTGACCAAGCGGTTCATCTGGGAGTATGACCCAACACTAGGTAAGTTGCATTTTATTCTATACACGTGGTATGCTGTATATTATAGCATGACCAAACTAATGGAAAGTCATAGAGTTAAAATTCCAAGCCTTAGTCAACTTTTAATCTACTGTAAAAAGCTTCTCTATGGTCATTTAAAGCCGAAACAAATTATTTCCTAAGATGGCAGAACAGAGAACCAGTAGTGCACTCAGACAAAAGCAGAATTAATATGAGGCACATGTCTGCCCACGCAGAACTCAGTGGGAATTTTGCCATTGAAAGCAATCGTGTTAGAATTTCACTCTGAAAATTATTTTTGGTGTAAAACAGATATCAGCTGCTAGAGAATAAGATAGCTGGGATATGGATCTCAAAAATTAAAGGGAAAAAAATTTGTTAGGTACTTACAATC
Source organism: Florisuga fusca (assembly GCA_038090715.1). Classification (NCBI taxonomy): domain Eukaryota; kingdom Metazoa; phylum Chordata; class Aves; order Apodiformes; family Trochilidae; genus Florisuga; species Florisuga fusca. The sequence goes on from JAAWXA010000019.1 coordinate 16,447,198, forward strand.
TGCCTACCCTTGAGGTAAGTTTATTGTTCTCACTTTCACATATTGCATCTCACTTTATGGATAAACACCTAGGGTTGGTCATCCAAACAGCATCCACAGGTCTTCTCCTCTGCTTCCATTTAGCTGTGTTGTGTCTGGCTCTTTTGAGATGCTAGCACAGATATCTCAGAAAGAGATATCAAACAGTTGCTCTGAATTAGTCCTTGCTTGAGAATTGATCCCAAGGTCTGATTTTATAGTATATCCTAAGTTGGTATACATATGAATGCTCTGCGCCAGAGAAAATCCAGGCCAAGAAGTCAGAGATAGGGCATTTACATCTTAGAAAGCACCTTCAGTACCTCAGGACTAAGTGATCTGCACATGAAGTAAGGGCTGGGAAATTACCTTTTCTTCCAACAATCTGTTGCCATCTCCTGTACAGTTAAATATCTATTTCTGTTTTAAGGTTCTTTCTCCAAGAGGTCTCACTAACAACTAGAGAACACCATGAGGTTACAGAGCAGAAGCAGATGAAAGAAAGTTTAGTACACTATATTGCAAAATCCAAGTAGTCCTTTCAAAAGGCAAAGTATCCAGTATCATACTAACTATCTTCCTCTGGTAAAATGAAATAAATAAACAAATGACAGATATCAGAAATCTCATATTGGAAAAATAATTCTGAGAACAACCTGAACTCAAACACATTATTTTATCTGCTAAAATCAATATATTTGTCAGTGAATTGTATGTCACCTGCCTTTTACTACATGGTGGGATGTTCAGCATAATGTTCTCTTAGTATTATTAGTATTACTACCTCACATCTCTGTCACTAACGTAATTTTAAGAAGCTGACAGTATATACAACAGTTTTGTATCAGTATAATCCATTAAGTTCTTACAGAGATGATTCATGCAAAAGTATCCTTGTTGCCTGCTTTAATCACACATCCTAAGTTACCAGCAAGCTGCTAGGCTTATTATTTTTTAGATTTCTGTGTTTGACATTTGTTTGTTTTACAACTTTACAACTGCAAGATAACCATGCCTCTCAGGAATTTAATTCTCTTCTGCTTGCAACACAGAAAGCTTCCTTGCAGACAACAGTCCTATTTCAATAAAACAAAAATTAAACCTCTCCTGATTTAGTGAATTTCATGTTCTAATTCAGATGTAGGATAACAGCTTAAATTGTGTATTACAGTTATTGTGAAGCTAAGTGCTTGAAGTTACTCAGGAAAAAAGTTTTGAGAAACACAAAAACTAATAAACTATTATCAAGAAGCTTTTTCTTAATAGCAGTAACCTCTGGTGGAAGCTGTCCACCAGAAACTGGTTTTAAAGCACTGTTTATTTCAAACTGTGGATCCCAACAGGATTCAAAGGAGGCTCTGAAGTGCTGGAAAAAAAAAAAATCTCCCCAAAATCTAAACACTATTGAGGCCTTCAGAGATTGATCAGAAGCAGCCTGTACCTTCAAAAGCTTTGAGAAACAGCGTATTAAAGAATCAATTGCTGTCTTTATCATGATTATTCTGTGGTAATTTAGTGGCTAGTTACCATGAACATTACTGAGCTGAATTTACTGAGAAGTTTTAGACAAATAGATTAATTTCTTCTTAGTAGTCATGGATTGGCAGTTGGGTGCAAAAAGTGATACATGTATTTCCATGAAAAAAAAAAAAAAGTTGAATTTATGTCAGTAAGACCCATTTTGCCTTACAAGGGCAACAAGTAGCTTTTTCAAATAATTTTGAAAGGGTAGGAATAGAACAGATTCAAACTATCTAGCTACTAAGGAAGAGGTTTTGCCAAAAATCACTGGGGATGCGACAAAAATTTCCTATTTATAATTTCTTATGTCAACATTTCAACCACCCATTAGCCTTCTGATGTAAGAAATCCTAAGAAAATTCCTATTTTTAAGAAAGCTTTCACCAAACTGTACAAGACATGATGGAAATTCAGCATTATTCTACACTAAGCATCAAGGTAAAAAAAAAAACAACTTGTCCTCTTTTAATTCAAAAGTAGCACATTTTAACTGGAAAGGAAAAACCACCACTTATGAGTATTCTTTACTACTCTAACCTGCCATGAAAAACTGAAGGAACATATTTTTAGTAGCATCTGGATATCCTGCTATATCTCCAGAAGCCAAATTATACATTACAAAATAGCATTTTCAGGAGCAAGGAGAATGGCTGGATTTTGGAAGCTTTGGCACACGAGGCTGCATCACAAAGGGAAGAGTGAAGGCAAAGAGGTTTGACCTTCATGATCCCTCAAATTTACACCAAGTATGATGCATATGGGATGGAACACTCTGGTCAATTTTGGTCATTTGTCTTGTTCACTCGTCCATAAAGGAGGGTTGCAGCTCTGACCTCTTTATTCTCTTCCTGGAGCATGAAATGTTCCTCAGAGCTGAGCAGTGTCCTTGGTTCTGCACACCATTCTCTAGCTGTAACTATAAACATCAAGTGTTACCAGTCCTAGAAGCAGGCACTGACTGAGAAACTTGCTGTTAATTTCAGCAAGTGCAGCTACTTACTAGAGACTTAGCTGAAAGCAAAATTACAAGACAGAAAATTAGCCTTATCCTGGCCCAAACCAGGATACCTTCTATGGGAAACTCAGCCTGCATGTAAGACTCCAGTGGACCTCTGTGATCCAGGGCTTCACATGGTTATTTTCAATACTACTGTGAGTAGCTACTCTCTGCAGTGCTGGTAAATAGGAACAACAGTCTAAATCCCAGTAATTTCCCCTACAAACTAGTGGCAGTGCCAGTGCACAGAATTTAGAGTTTGTTCGCCTGACCTCAAATGTGGAAAGATACTTACTATGTTTGTCATCAAACAATTGATGTTTCATGAATTTTAAAATTGGAGATGTTGAAACAAAGGAAGTTTGTATGCCTCCAGAATACTTCATGGGCAAAAGCAAATTACCTGTGTCCATAAGCCAAAACAGGCAGGATGAATCTTCTGGATCAAATTATGAAAGTTAAAAAAATAATAATCTAAGCTATGGCTAAATTGAGGCTTTTTAAAACACATTTTTTGGTATTTTGCTGAGTACATATTCATTGTTCTACCATAATTGGGACAATTTCCTTAACTAGAATATACCCAAGATTTACCTTGCAATACCCAAGATTTAAAGAGTTGTGTAATTTACAGGTTGTGTGATTTGTTCTGAATTAGCATTTTTTTTTTATGTACAGTTGGGAGAATCAGGCATAGGGTCTTAAAGCACCCACTTTCGCTGCATAGGGAAGAAAACCAAACAAATGAAGTCCCTAGAAAGTGTAGATTCAACAAATACCTGAGCATCTTGTTTTCTATCATTTATTTGTTGCCCAGTCTCTCTGACTATGCTTCTCACCTATGAAATCCTCAGTCTCACACAAAAGGTGTAAATCCTTTGACTCTACAAATACCAGTTATTTAAGATACACATCTCAAGGGTGCACAGAAACACCAAGCATTTCTCCAAAGACTGAATTTTAAACCAAGTCCACTTATAACGCAACAGCAACCAAAGAGCTAATATTTTTGTTGACCTTTCTAAAAGTTACTTGGCTTTCTCACACTGTCCCATATGTCTTTCTCTGCTGTTCACATATTTCATACAACTTTTCTAACGCTCTGAAAGGAAAACTGCCTCAGAGCAGATAATCAGAAGAACAGAGTGGTGTGACAGACTGGCACATCTATGGAGGCAAAGACAGAAAGCACAGGAGTCTGTTTAATTTGAACAGGATAAAGAAAAGACTAGTCATTACTTTTGAAGGAGAAGAAGTAAACATAGAGAAACATGAGTCTTAAGAAAACCTATAATTTTTCTAGGACTACTAGATGAACAGTAACATTTTTAAAGAGTATTTCTTCCAACTGCATTACAATTTCTTTAAATGATTCAGGTTTTTGTTCACCCTTTTTCAGCTGGGGGGGGAAAAAGCCTTGAGCTGCTCTTTCCATAAACTCCAACCCTTAATGCAACATATGTTCAGCCCATGAGAAACTCCGAGTAAAATATGTAGGCAAAAGAGCAAAGGCAGGAAACAAGGTGGTACAAATTGATGCCCCATTAACTTGAGTATGAAAGGCCCATGAGCGCTCTGTTCTTCTCCAGCATTATGTGAAACAACCAAAGTACTGGAGAAAGTCATGCTAGATAAACAACTGGTTGAGATACTTCTGTTAGCACCCTGAGTTATCTGAGAGCAGAGAACTGCCTCCTACAGACCAGCTCAAGAGTTAGAAATTTCACCACTGCGGCAAGAACAGCAAGAACTTTGTGAAGATACTCTTCACATTGGCAAGAAGGCTTTTCCCATTGGAAAGCTTGTTGCAAGGAAGATGATTTTTACATTAGAAGGGTAGTTTTGCCTATATAGCCACATCTGGAGCTGTAGGTTATGATAGTAAAATGGTGTCATTCAAGGACCATTAAAAAAAAAAAAAAATAAAAAAAAAAAATAGCCCAACACAACCCTACTTCCAGCCTTCCATAAGGGAAGTTTGCAGATAGCATGCACAATGTAATCAGCCTCATAACCCTAGCAAATATTGCTACCCCGAGTTTCTTTTCTGCAGCTGATACATACAGATACATACAAAAACCATAAACAAACCAGAGCAGAGTGGGAACATAGCCAAACTAGCTTCCATCAGAAAGGTTGAGAACCATAAACAGGTTAACTGTGGGACCCAAGACCTCACTAAGAATAATTTATTCTAGCAAGAGAGAATGGGCTAAATTCCTGTCCCATTTTGTGCCAATGCAGCTATGAAAAAAAAAGCTTAGATCCTCAGATTCAAATACATTTTTCAAAACCTGTCTTTCCTCTCTGGTTTATTCAGCTAACACATTGTCTGGACAGCTGGAGCACCATGTGAATACAAGCCTTTCCTCCCCAGGACTGCTTTCACTGCTGCAGGTCACAAGTTGAAGAAACAAATGTCTTTGTATACTGTAGATTTCTAGTTTTCTTGAGTTGTGGCTCACTCAGCAAGTTTGCCTTAACACTCCTGAAGGTTTATTGCTTGCCTCTACCATAAAATTAGTAATTTCCAGCAGTACGGCTGAGAGAGAGAGACTTCCCAGTCAGCAAACAGAACTTTTGACAAATGGGCCCATACTAAAATAAGTGTTAATAAATCATTAACTGATGGTCCCTTTGGCAATAGGGCATAAAGGTTGACAGAGCAGGAGCCCCAGGAGGAAAGCAGCCTGGGGAAATTTTCCTTACCACCCCTCTTCCTCCCACTGCAAAGCAGTCTGCACAGTGCTATAGACCGGGTCATCCACATGCTCAAGATTAACAATTTTCCAACAACTTTTCCAGTAAGCCAAGGAGGACAGAGTTCTGCCATCTTGTAGAACTTTGCCTTCTGCATATTTTGCCTGAAAACCCATATTGAGAACTACAGCTTATCTAAGCACAAGTTAGAAATAACATATGTGGTCCACTCTGGGCTTTCAGCCAAAGTGAGATGTAATGGTAACCAACCATTTGGAGCTAGGAAGGATGGCTGCCAACCTATGCTTCAGGCAGTACTATGACAAATATGTAGGTCCGTCATAAATTGCTGGAAAACAGCTTGACTTTCAAGCCAAACTCTAGCTATTATCAGACTCAATTTTTATTAACAAAATTATTCATTTCTTCTGCGTCACTGTTTAACAGCAATAGTCAAGATTGCACCTTACTAGATATCTTCTTAGGTTTGTCTTTTTCCCAACTTCAAAATAGTAGAAACATTACTTGATTTGAGGTCCATTTAATATATCATATTATTTTTACTATACTTCTCAACAGTAGGAATTTATACTAATGCATTAACAGCATGAGCCATGAAAGCATCCCTGGTTTCTCTGAGGTGTTTGTAAGGCAACAGACTGATATAGCCTCGAGCACCTTAAACTCCCAGCAATATCTTCTAGAATGCTCAACAAAGACTAGAAATTATTAAATTGTTACACAGAGGGAGATGCTTAAAATAACATGGGAAGCAGTTATCTGAAAGTGTGGGTTTGGTTTTTTTTTTAATACAAGTCTCAAGATGAAGATATTCCTGATGCCAGTAATAAAAATATTGCTTTTTTTTATATAGTATCTTGACGGGCAGCAAAAATCAGGAATGACAGTAACCTTTTTTTTTCTGTATCTACAGCTGCAAAATATTTTGCCCCTGCTTATCTCTATCATCATGTTCTGAAGTATTTTCCATATGAGTGAACGTTTCCAGTGCTTGCTTTTGCACCTTCAGGAGACCAAGCATTTATTTTGCTTGTTTTAGGTGTGAGAAATGTCTCACTGGATAGTTTTCATTTATATTGGCGGAAACAAGGTGAAACTCACAGCTTCACTAACAAAGACTAGTTGCCACAATTAAAGAGAGCAGCAAAATAGAGATTTAGACTTGAAATTGTCATCACTATAATGCCCACCAGAAGTTAATGCCTCTGCTTAGTGTTGGTAAGAAAGTAATTTCAGAAAATTAAAAAAACAAAACAAACTCTAAACAAATAAATAAAACAAAACAAGCAGCTAAAGCCTTGAAGTTACTTCCTACTAGTTAGCACTGCTCCAGCTATCCTGGTTTTGTTCTAGAGTGCCTTAATGGATCTGGTTCCCAGGTACCTGCACACATTCTCTCTGCCTGTCATGGTAAAAACTGGATGAGGACTGAACCTGTAGGAAAGGAGAAGTAATATTTATTCTCATAAAAAGAAACTCAGTCTTTGCAAACAGGAAAAAAGTTGATATGGAGCCAACAAGCAGACATACTTCCTGTTATTTTCAGTCATCCTCAAGAATATTGTATTCTAGGAGTTCTATTTGGAGGCAAAATTGTTATTTAGTGCAAACATCAATGCAACATAAAAACAAATGCTTTTCTTTAGACTAATTTTTTATCTTCTATGTGTTCTACTTAAAACACAAAATTTGGGGATGCCACAGATCCTTTCATATCAAGATGAGAACTTCGTAGTCTAGTGAGGCTACACATGCACTAACCATCTATTTTCCTGACCACTTTATTAGAAATAGGAAAACGGCATAAAACCCAAACTGCTCACTCAGCATCAAACTTAGGAAAACCTCATTCCTTCCAAATTTGTTCTCTATAATTTTGTATTGCAGTAGTTTTCTTCTGTGCATGTGTCCCTGTGATCCAAAGAATATTCTTTGTGTCCCCCCATGAGTCCCCACAGCACCTGAAACTTCTTCTTCTGCAGAGGCACTTGCCTGCTGACTGCCCAGAGCATCCACTGCCTCTTCTGCTCTGGGCCTCCTGAGGGGAATTAACAGGTATCTACCCTTTGTCCAACCTGGATTTATACAGGGCAGAAATATTTGAGTGCTTTGCTTTGGGCTGAAAATGGCAACTAAAAGCAGCTCATCTAAAAGCTACGACACACTTGCTGCCTGCAGTGCCTCCCACATGACTTTTTTTTTTTATACTCAGCTTTTATCTGTCTAGTTTGGGCATACCAGCTGTACTGCAGTCATAGCTCTGATTACAACAAATGTAGCTTTGTGGAAGGCAGCCAAAAGATCCAAAAATTAAGTTCAAAAGGAAAGTCCCTTATACAGCCCCATATAAGTTCCAAAAGGAGCATTCACAACAGCAGGCTGGGCTGCATGTGAAGTAGGCAAGAGTCCCTGGATTTGAATTAAATATTGCTGCAAACAAATACCTTCTTTCACATTTTGATTTAAATTTTTAGCTTGACATGCATGTTCATTTAGTATGATAGTCATACATATAAATTACATCACATGTTCTGTAACACCTCTTGGAACTTTTCCTTCTGCATTTCTAGACTCGGGTTTACTCTTGCAGAAACACGACATTGAACCATCCAAGTCCAATTATCAGAGCTGTCAGTGATTCCTTTCAGTAACTTTCTTTACTTCTTTTTTTCTTTTGAATGTGATAACAATGATTGCAGTAACAACACATAGCATATAACTTTATTACATTATTGATAAATAACCCAACTGTGCTTATTTGGGGGCCTATAATGTCAATTATGATACAGACATGGGGATACACCCCTTTGCATTAGATATATGTTCTAAATATTCAAGGATGGTATTCTGCTTAGTGCAAAACCACTGATGGTTGCAGAATAAAAACCCTCCTGTAGGATAAATAATGCATGGATTAAGTAACAGCTGGATGCAAGCAAGATAAATACGTTCAGCTGAGGTTTGAGCAGAGATGGAGTAGGGGAGGGAAGAAGGCAGAAGAAAATTTCTGAGTCAGGAAGGTACATTCAACTTACAAGGGCTTTCTAAAAGATTAAAATTTCCTGAAGCAGCAAGAAAATTAAGAAGGGAGCAGATTTCAGAAGGGTGGGCTGAATACAGGCTCTGGAGAATATATATAACAGGATCAAGGTTAGTAATGGAGGTAAATTTTTTCCCAACGTACTGTCAGTCACTATTTTCCACTCTCATAGAGACAGGTGCCATCCTGATGGATGTCAAAAGTTGCAGTCTATGAGCATGGAGTTAATATAAAAGCAAACAAGCAAGTAAACAAACCCCTACCCCACAGGTACCTTTATTATGTAGCCAGAAACAATATGGGAAATTTTATTTTTTTAAACATACTACTGTACTGCCATCAAACTAGATTTCAACCACAACTTAGAAGTTGATGCATGTTATGTGTTGCTTTTTGGTCTGGAAATTCTTTTATAATTATTACACAAAAAACACTTTTTCTAGCTTTCTTGCAGTTCTCAGAATCAACTGGTTGAAAGACATCATGAGACCCAAGTTACTTGAATCATTTTTATATGCCCTTGTTTTATTAACAATTCTTGTCAAAAAGGTCAAATGGTTTATGTCATCTCTCCATCTCAGCTGATTTATCTACTTCAACTACAAGTGTTTTCCTGAAAGCAATAAACCCTTCTGATGCAAAAAATATTTCCTTCCTGAGCTGAGAAATACCTCTGACACACGTTGCCTGTTCAAAATAAATAAGTACTGAAAACAGTTTTTTTACATCAGTACAGCTTTTTACATAACTGGAAATATAAACCAAGATCTAGCAATTACTTCTCAGATAACAGTTTCTCCGTAAAAAAGAATAAATATTATCTTCTGAAACAGATATATTCCATTGATCAGGGTAGATCAATGACGTATAGGTTTGATAAATGACCAACTAAGTTTTATAGGCCAAAACTTTAAGAAATATGTCACAATAAGCATAGTGAAAGGATGTGATGTGGTCAAGCTTTGACAGAATCTCATATCCATGGACAGTCAAAATTCTCTTTCTATAAATTATTCAAAATTTTATCTATATAAAAGTTGAGTAGGTTTTTTTCCTATGCATTTTTAAAAATCATATTGCTCAGAAAAATAGGGACATTTGACAACAACACAGAGAGCCCATGGGGAGTTCAGTTTGTTTCAACCCACCCCAATGATTATTTCCATAGTTGTTCAGCAACTGTGATAATTTGAACATTTTATCCAGTTCCTAATGATGAATTATTGCAGCAAAGTATTATAGACTTAAAAACAATCAGACTCTTACTGCTACCACTTTTGAACATGCTTCTCAGGCCTTTTGACAGCTCCAAATGTTTATGGAATAAAGTTACGTTTTTAAAATGATAGGACAGTGAGAACAAAGTGCTTTGCATAGGAATAGTGCTAGAGGATTACAGCTTTATAACCATGTGGGGCCCCAAAATCTGGTACAATGCTACACTTTGCTCTTTCTACTTGAACAGGACAATGCAAGCATAACACATTTACAACCTGGATTCACCTAACCAATTTTAGACTTGTGGTTTTGAGATGTGATTTACCCCAGGAGGAAGACCAGACAAGCTATGTTCAGCACCTATTTTACTTCATCAGCTCTAATAGGAGTCAAGGGTGCTTACTGAGACACAGAGACCTGCACTGTTGATTGTTTCAGTTAGGGATCCAGCAGGTCTCTCAAATAATCTAATTTCTCTTGAGCAGCATGTCTCTAAAACCAAAGTGCCACAAGGAAAATTATATTAACAAATCCCAAAGCCAGGCAATGCATTTTAGAAGTACTGTGAGACTGATGCAAAGAGACTGGAAATCACAACTTCAGAGCCTAAAACTTACAGGCCAACCACATTCTTCAGATTCTTCTGTTCCCTCAAAGGAGAAATCATGCCTGTGATTACACTAAAAATTGCTTTAAGCATCCAGCTGTTTTACACTCCTCATTAAAATTCAACCAGCTACCTCACATTCCAAAGCATGGGAACAGAAAGACATTTACTCAGATATATTTACACTAATCTTACCCAAATCAGTGCTGCTTGTCCAGCACAAATTCCATCCCAACATGAGCAGCCAAAGTGAGTTAAACCTGCAACATAAAGTGCTACTAGAGTCCTATTTTGAGGACTCAAGTAGCTTTTAAGAGTCATGCTGGGTTTTTTCACAATGAGCACAAGTTTATTCCTTGAGATTTAGTGTCCCACTTCATGGGGAGGAACCATATGGCCTACCACACACTGACACCTAAGAAGGAAATTTCACAGATATGGTTGGACAAGCACTTTCTCAAGTCATGTGAATTAATCCTCTTGCCAAGCAGGGCCAGTTGGTTGAAGGCACTTAAGCTTTGCAAGGCCTAAAGAAGTAAGGGTCTAGTATCGCATTATTCATTCAGAGAGCCATCTCTTCTTTACAGCAGTGTCCCCCAAAGAAACAAAGCGTAAACTCCTAAATGACCTTGGATGAGCTGCACAAGGAGCCCCAGCCTAGCACTGAATGTTTTAGCCACTGAAGCAACTTACTAAAGGTGCATCATTACAGCTTCCATGCCAAACTAGAGCTCCAGCCTTTTCTACATTCCCCTGGAGGAATTGCTGCAGCTAGGAGGACATAGAGAAGGGACAGATAAGACATACCACTGAGATATTTCAACATATCTTACTCTGGTGTGTAGGTGTAGCCTTAGGATCACAAAGGTGGACCTCCAACTCTTTCAACAGCCATGCAACACACAGCAGAAAGGTTATTTACTGCTTTGAAAAAAACTTAGTCTTCATTGCCTGAAACCCTAGAGCAAGATTACTTGCCATCTGCTGATTTAAATTGACCATTTGTCCCTGTTAGACGCAGCTGTGCTACTTAAAGCAATGAAGGTGACACAGGAGGGAAATGACATTTTTGGTTTGTGAAGAGAGTGTTTGCAGCACTGAGATCATTGGAACATTCATGACTCTGAAAAGGTGATATTTTTCAGTGTGTGAGGAAAAAGGCATTCATCAAGCATGAGCCTTTTAAAAAGTTTTAATTCAAGAAATGTGTTTCTTTGAAGATGTCTTTCATTCCTGTTGGGGAGATTTGCACCAAATAAAAGAATTGTGTCTCTGACGATGCAAAGTATTCATAGTCACTGGCCAGCTTTACAGCATATGTATTTGCCTTTTGGTACAGGACATCTGTGAGCTAGCAATGGTAATAAATCTGAATGTTAGCACAGATAATTTTCCAAGTTTTAGGCCAAATGCTATCAAATGTAACTTATCAGCTCATTAAGATAAAAGAAGCATTTTTGTCATTAACTTTCTGATTGGTTGCCTGGTTCTAGAACCTGTAACACTGTAAATAGGTTCTTTTTCTTCCTGTAGCTTAGTGTGAATGCTTTATGCCCACTGGTTAGCCTTATAAATCATATATGGAGAAATCACTGTTTGAGTCCTTGCTAGAAGGGGGGAATGTGATGATTTCAGCATGTTTTAGAGAGACATTCCTAAAATAGCTAACTGTTCTTTAATTCTATCACAGCATAAGGCCTGAGCTTAGTGGTTAGGTTCCCTGATCTGCAAGCATACTGGTTTTGATCTTGTCAAACTTCAAGCTAAGTAGTGACAGGAATCGGAGCTGCATACTTTTCGAGTAGTGGTATTTGTGTTTCATAGGTGGCAGCTTTCCCTATGAGCAAACATGGAGAGCAGGCTGCAGCAAGAAACTCTGTCCTTTTGTCAGGCACAGAGTGCAGTGTCCACAGGCACAGCCCTTTGCAGGTGTAAGACAAGGGAAAGAAAGAGTTGTGCCATATGGGTAGAGGTAGAAGAGTCACTGCTGTAGAAAGGAGTGTGTTCTCCAAAATGGCAGGAAGATCTCCAACTGAGAAAGTTTAGTGGAGATGTATGTCACATCTCACGTCTTGCTGTAAGGAAGATGAAAAAGAAAAAAAAGTTACCTTCTTTTAATACTTTTCACAAAATGTGTTCTTATTTTAGAGTCTACATATCGTCACCAAGCTACCATTGACGATGAAGTGGTTTCCATGGAGATACTAGATACAGCTGGTCAGGTGCGTGGGTACATCTGCTATTATCCAATACCTTGGCTCCGACAGACAGTGGGGAAGGGAAGTGTGGTGGTGGCATCAGTGCAGTTGGTGGCAGCTGTGCTCCACTTCTGCGGACAGAGATTTGCATCTGGGCAGAGTTCTTCCACCACCAGACCCAGATGCCAGGCTCAGTGTGCTGCACCCAGACCCTACTGCAAGGGACCCTGCTATGAGTTTTTGAATAATGTAAGAACAAAGTTAAGGTTTACTCTGTGATTAAAATGGTTTTGTTCTCATTCCTTGATTCAGAACAAACCCAACAGCACATTACTATGCACATAGTCACAGTCTATTTCAACATTCAACTGATGAGGCTCAACAGCCTCAGTCAATTATTCCCACCAAAATGAAGAACAGTTTTGTCATAGCCAAGTCCCCCTTCCTTTCTAAGCATGGCAGCTGCTTACACTGCACAGTCCTTCCTCCAATTGCCTGCTACCAGCCTGTCCACAGGCAGCCCATGGTGCTTTGGTGGAGCAGCTGTCCTATGTCACATGATAAAAAACAAAGAGGAGCAGATAGCTTTTCAGACTTTTAGGCACTAACACCTACCTGAAGACCTGGGGTCTTTTTTATAAATTAAATTCCTAAGGCTGGTGTCTTTCTTTTCTAAACAGGAGGATGCTATTCAGAAAGAAGGACACGTGCGATGGGGTGAAGGCTTCGTGCTGGTTTATGACATCACGGACAGAGGCAGCTTTGAGGAAGTGCTGCCACTTAAGAACTTGCTGGATGAAGTTAAAAAACCCAAAAACGTCACCCTTATTCTGGTGGGGAACAAAGCAGACTTGGATCATTCCAGGCAGGTCAGCACAGAGGAAGGTGAAAAACTGGCCACAGAACTAGCATGTGCTTTTTATGAGTGTTCTGCTTGCACAGGAGAGGGCAACATTATGGAGGCCTTCTACGAGCTCTGTCGTGAGGTACGACGTCGAAAGATGGTCCAGGGCAAGACTCGGAGACGGAGCTCCACCACCCACGTCAAGCAGGCTATTAATAAGATGCTTACCAAAATCAGCAGCTAAAAAAGATCTGTAGTAAACCAGAGAAGCATTTTTCAGCAGATTAGCTTGGAGCAGGGACAAGGCAGGCAGAGAACATTTAATAAAAAATGGTAAAAGCTTTGCTATTAAAAAAAAATATAAAGGACACCATTTTTTTTTGAGTAACAGGGTCAGGCTGTTTTCCTGTTTCAAAATACATATAGCCACACCGCTTCTGGCTAACATGAAAAAACAAAACAAAACAAAACAAAAACAAAGTTTAAAAGGTTGGGGATGGGGAACCAAACTCCAAAGGACTAGATGGTTGTGGGGATTGGCATTGACAGAGTATCTTCTGCTTGCACAAGGCTGGCTCCAATCCTCTGCAAGTCAGTAGTGCCTAAACATTGTTTCCAACCAGCCAGCTGCTCAGTAGCCATTGGAGAGCAAGATTCAGCCCTTAGTCTGTCATCAACCATCACAACCAGTGTTCTTCAGGGCTGAATACACATCAAGGCTGCTGTACCAGAAAGTTCACCTGACACCTTTCACCAGCTCTAAATTGTGTGCTTTTACTCCAAACTGTCCTTCTTTGTTGTTCTTTTTGTCAGATCTACGAGCGCTGATGTTCTAAGCAAGGTATGCAAAAAATACAGAGAGGTCTTTTTCATGGATTTGCATTTAACTAGCAAGACACATACTTCAACAGAGCTGAAGTTCAGCTGCTTTTCCAGATCCTTTGAAACTGCAGAATTTCTCAAGAAATAATCAGCTAGCCCAGTGGCATTACAAGTTTTCCCCCTCAAAGTGCAGTACTGTATGTGGGGAAATGGAAGTGTATGTGTTGGGAAATCAAAGATAACTATATTACTATAGATTTAGTGGTGTATTTTTTAGCTTTTGTTTACATTTTGGGGGTCTTATTTCAATTCAAGTAGCTCCTTTTATTCTATTTTATACTGAAGAACTAAATCCATGGGAAGGCAATTATTAAAGTCTAAGCCCAAATATAAATCAGATGTGAATGACCTCTACCATATCAAAACACCATAATTTGCAGCTGTTTAAACTTCCAGATGTTGCTTAAAATGCTCTGTGGTTTAAACCAGCAGTTTTTTGTGACTCTATCTGGCACATTCAAGTGAAAGTACTTTTTATCAGATTTAGGTTCCTGGGATGAAAGTTATTAAGTTTTTTCTCTCCTGTCATGTGTCTCATTTAAGCCAGCTGTCATTTTTCACCTCCTGTCTACTTGGCTTGTTCACTGCATGTTAAGAGGTGCATGAACCAAGATGAATATTTTTGTTCACATGGTGCTCCTCTCCCACCAGTTGCGTTGCATCCCTTTAGTGTGCAACTCAGACTAGCATCATGTAGAATCACAGCCAAAGGTTGGGGTGACAAATGGGAATATTAGCAGTGTTCTCCTTTGAGGAACAGCCCTGTTGTAGCAACTACTTACAATATATTCTCCACTGCATTGTACCTCAGATGGTTATTTACCTCTTTGAGGAAGTAGCACCAAAAGGCTGTCAAATGCAAATTGCCACAAATGTAAGAAAGTGAGGGTATCAGGTTGTATAGCTCTTTGTACACTTATAGTTAGCCATACAGGAGCTGACACTGGCTGGAGAATCGAGCCAATATATCCCTGTGCACAGAGAAGTGTGAAGTCAGGACTTTTCAAAAGGAGTCAATGAAAGATGCTTTACCAAAGTTATTTTTTAAAAAAAAACATTTTCTGATCCATATCTTTTACCAAACCAGCATCAAAGACCGTCACATTTAGATGTATATGTTGTACTGTTGTTTATTTTTCCTGATTCCACCATTCTAGAGAAAGAAAATCTTCTGGAGTCAATATCTGTATTTTAGTCTTCATATTCAGGTATGTTGCCATTGTTCAGCTACAGACACTACAATGGAAGCTTCACCACGTGCTTCTGGGCAGGGGGTTCCTTCAACAGGTAATGTCACTATCTCAATGACACAGCTGTGCCAAAAATATTGGTCATATCTCTATCTTTTGTAACAAAACAACAACAAAAAGAAAAAAAAAAAAGAAAAACAAAGAAAAGAAAAAAAAAAAGAGAGGTTTAGCCATGTTCAGTCCTACTAGTAATGCAGAATCAATATGAGTATAAAAGAAAGAGCTAATTCCTGTTCACGCACCAGTAGTCATTAGGTGAAGGTCTGAACTTGCAAACATGTTTGTTACAACATTAAGAGCCAGAGTGAGCATTTCACTAAGCATTCTGTCATCTTCCAAATCAGTGCTGTTGCACAAATCTGAAGTAAACAAAATCCTTTCCCGCAATCCCATGGGAACATAGCTGATGAGGAAAGGTATTATGTAGGTATGATAAGCAAGTGATTCATCCTTCTCCAGGAGAACTCCAACAGTTCTTTCGTCTGAAAACTTTTCTTGGGTTTCAGAGTAAAGCTGCTTTTAAAATAGAAAAATGTAATTTATGAATTACGTGAGAAAATAATGTAATCATACTCATATTAGCAGGATTGAAAGGAAGGAGAGGCTAAGTTACGGCCCTAATATTTTCCAAAAAATCACAGCAAATTCTATCTTCTTTTATAGTGTCTATATGGAGAAGTTATAAAATCCTGGTGAAAGAAAATGTTCCGCTGTGCAAACATGACTTGTTACATAAAGAACCTCTAATAAAAATAGTAACATTCCTTTGCAGAGACTGAATTAGGAAACTGCTGAACATGATAAACAGTCAAAAAGGAGATGGCTACTTTGTGACCTTTCCTCCCACATAAATACAGATTTCTTTACTTAATTGGTCTTTTTTTTTCCCCCAGTGTAATAACTGTGAAACCAGTTATAGTATATTATAATCTGTTGATACTTACTAGAAGGTATTAAATACAACCTCATTTACTGTTGCTCACAATGCTGCAACATATTATTGGCTATGCTATAAAAGTGTCATATTTCTATACCATTCAAATTGAGCCAAAAATGTGCCCAACCACTGAAAAGGCCAAATGCAATGTGAACTCACATTCAATAGCTTTTCTGCAGGAAAATCAACCATTTAAATTCTGCTTGTACTCCTGCTATTTAAATACATATATGACACTAACATGAAATTCCTCTCCTGTGCCCTGTATCCTTTCTGTGGAGAGAGAAGGGGAAGGACAATTAAAAAAATGGGGAGGAAAGGCAAAATGGATGCTTGTTACCTACAACAAGTTGATTGTCACTTATGAAGTTTTAAGATATTTATCTTCAATTGATGAAGAGCTAGTTATGCCCATGCTGCAAGACCTGGATCAGGAACCAAGACTTCCCTAGAACTTTGTGAATCTTCATATCTGGAGGTTCAGCTACCGGGTTTGCGCCTGGATCCAGACAAGTTGTCCCAAAACCTGGAGATAGTTGTGTCTGGCAGTTTGCTACAAGGCTAGTTGATTTTTATATATATAATGATCTGTATGCATTTTTACATTAAAAATATGAAAGCTTGGCTTGTAGATAATATATAAGAAAAACAATAAAAATTTAAAAATAGTGCTCTCTGTACTGAACTCTTACACACTGATCTTCTGTTAGTTGTCTCTGGAGTGTTGTCTTCTAGCTTTTAAGAAGCCAGTTCCAGAAGTCCTGATTCAGTTTTTATTTTGTCTTTATCTAAGGAAAACAAACAGTGAATTTTGCCTGAATAAGCACTTTAGCCTTTGGATCAGTTTATTTGAACTTATTTGGCTGCTTGGCTTGGAATTGAAAGGTCAAGCAGCATCTACACTGAAGCACAGAACTGAATGTCCTTGCTAACTATTTCAAGGCTGATCAAAAGAGCTACAGTGCCGGAGTTTTTAAATTCACTCAGTGAAACCCATCACTCAAACTCTGTCCTGCCAGCTAAATCACATGGATCTTGGTCTCCAGGTTCTCAGGTGAAATCCTGCACTAAACAGTCTGGGAAGTTTATGTCAGCGATTTGGACAGAGACAATGTTTCACCTTCTGCCAGCTATGCCTCTTTTCCAAGGACAATGAGCTGCTGTTCCTATATAGAAGGTGTATTAGATGGTACCTTACTTAAGATACATTATATCAATGGTAAACAATCGTACATAGAGTGGATATTAAGCTATATCAGAGGTAGCTTAATGGAAGAGGGGAACCAGCTGTAACACACTTCTGTTTTCCTCCAAACCTGGGCCAACCAAGTAACCCAAAGCATGATTACAGTGGGGGTGTAAGAATGTCACTTCTTGCAGAACACTGCATGAAATCTGGGTGCAGCATCTACGCTGTGAGGTGAAACCTCTCAAAACTAAGCAAGGCTGCCTTCCAGTCACTGTCTGCCTCTGTAGCACTGCAAAGCAGCCTTGAGTTATCTCAAGCGCCACAATAATTTCCTCCAGTCAAAACAGTGTCTCCTACAAAATAAGTAGATGCAGTCATAAAGGCCATACATACACAGCGTTTGGGGTTCCTTTTATCTTTCTCTTTAATATCTTGATCCATTTGCATATCTAGGAAAGATTAAAAAAAAAAAAAAAAAAAAAAAAAAAAAAATCTTTGAAAAATTAAACATATGATGAAAACAGTGTCATCTTAGAAGCTTATATATGCACTTTATTTCTATTATGGATGCCAGGCAGTAATTAATTCAGGGTTATGAAAATACAGAGCAGTGGCATGTCGTCCCATGCTTTAATAGGTTACTGGGAAGCAGTAATGATTCTGTGAGGCCAATTCAGTCTTACCTCTGTAAACACAGTTCCAGATGAGGAAAACTTCTGCTGCAGCTCAGAGCAGAAAGAGTCAGGCTAAGTTCCCAGGGCAGGACTCCACTGACTCCAGTAGGGTTATGGATGCGATGGGTCAAGACCCTGGTTTGTGGCCCTGGTAGCCAACATATGGAGAAACCACTCCAATAGCCAACCTTTCTTAACCACTTGAATGATCTCCCTTCCATTCTTAGCTTGAAGTAGACTGGGAGGAAACTGGGAGGTAAGTTTGCACTACTGCCTGTCACCTAATAAATGAGAGAATTCAATGGGAGTTTCATTGTCTGGCTTTTTGAACTGGTCTCCTTCACCTCCATTTGACTCCCCAAAGCAGAATTTGTCTTTTCTCACAGATAGCTGTTGCTTCTTTTTTTAGTGGCATGCGTAACTATACTCTGATATCCAGTGATTTTTATGGGCAAAGAGGCTGCATCAATTCCTGGAGGTCTCTCTGGCAAGAATGCAGTATTTACAAAGTAAATTCTTAACAGTGAACACAGCTTTCATGAAGAGTTGGATTTTTGTTTTAATAAGGTTTTAATAAGGTTTTTAATAATTATTTTATATGTACTATAATCTCATAATTATAGTACAGACCCCTTTTTTTCAGGTACTATAGTCCTAAACCCAACTAAAACATTCTGTATCACTAGGAGCAGCTACATCCTACCATGTAATATTAACATGAAGAATGATAAAAAAGTGAAAACAATTTGTAGACATATCTCAAATTATATCTCACAGACCAAGCCTATACAATTTTTTCATTTTTAGTTTTATTTATGCAGTACCAGGAATTGACCAAACTTCATTTCAAAATCCAGCAAGTTCTAGTTACTCAGAATAAATCAGTAAAGTAAAATTTATGGTTTATTATGAAACTACATTGTCAGTACATGATTTAACTCCATCTTCCTTCCTCTAACCTAGTCAAAGCTTTCACTGCTACAAGGAATACCGAGGAGGCACAGAAGGAACTTTTGACAAGAAAATATTCAAATAGACGTCATAGCCTGAAAGGGACATAAATAAAGGTGGAATTCCCATTTTCCTTAAAAGCAATTGCAAGATTTTCTACATCAGCACTTGTACACAGGTGATACGACCAAATTGAGTAACAGGAAACAGTAGAATATTTTGAAGCCTTATTTATTTTGCTAATCTAACTGAAAAGAAAAAAAAGATTATTATTGTGCAACAGACATTAAGGCTGGAATTTGTAATTAATGCCAGGTTTCTTATATCAACTTCTAATAGAGCTTCTGGGTTCTTCAGTATTTTAGGGTTAGTTTTTAAGCTGTGGAAAACAAATATTTCTCAATAACTTTACTCAGTGTTATCCAGCTATATTATCTATGTTTCATGATTAATTTTAGCCAGAATTAGCTGCAAACAGAGGAATACGATATTTTATGTTATATGATATAATGTTGTGGAGAAGGTTCATTGCTGAGAAGAGACATGATCTCTCCCACACACTGTCATGCTGCAAGATTTGCACGCAGATTTCATTTGATTCTCCTTGGGCTGAGCTGCTCAACTTCTGCAGGGGAGAACTGCCTAATTTTGAACGAAATCTGGAGTCCAAGGAAATCAGTTTTCTACCTATAAATCTCTCAGAGTAGCCTGAACTTCAAAGAGCAGCAGCAGAGCAATGAGTAAAGTCTCATCACAGCCAGAAAACACTAGAACCACCTCCCTCAACCTCTTTTTTTGTTTTCAATAAAGAAGAAGACTGGGCATACAAAAGGTAAATTGGTTGCCAGAAGTCACTGCAATGGCTAGTGAAATGCCAGCAGCAGAACACATCCTCTCAGACGCTGATTTCTGCTTTCAAAAATCCAGAAAATTAATTTGAAGCTTTCAGTCAAATCCAAAAAAGTTTATTTTTGTTCATAAGAGTTTCTCTGCACAGAGCTTTCTGTAGTTGTGCAGTTCCTTACAAAAGCCTATGCTAGAACAATGAACGTTGACACTTTGCATCTGAAAATCTTGCACTTCCCAAGGATAGGTATTATCTCAGCAACATTTATGTAGACTTTCAACTCAACTCAGTATGAATCTGTCCTATATCTACTTCAGTCCAAATTATTTCACATTTGCATTCTGAAAGCAGGGCATATTTCTCCTCTTTAGAGTAGAATTCAATGCCAAAGCAGTGAGTGTTATTAATGATATTAAATACACTTAGTTTCATTATGCCAAAATGTATGTAACAGAAATCCATTTACAAAAGAATGGTATGTCTGCACGAACTCAAAAGAGCAAAAGAATGTTGGATAAGTTCTATAAATATTAAATTTCTTTCAATAGGCCCATGAGTTTCCTTTTGCTTCTTTTCTCTCTCTCTCTCTTCTTTTTTCTTTTTTTTTTTTCTTCCCAGTATTTGAAAGAACCACAGTAAAAGCAAAAAGTCTGTGACTTCCTTTAGGGACTTGCACTGAAGGTTAAAATATTCAAACTTTATAACTCTGTAGGAAATTTATCAAGAATGACATCAGAAATGACAAAAAGTTATTTTAGAGAGGAAAAAAGGAAGGAACGAGACAGATATTCAGGCTTCCTAGAAAAGAAGCTAATTAAACCTTTCTGAAGGACTCTGACATTTATACATAGCGATGAGCTGTTATCTGAGGTTAACTCTCAAATCCTTTTGAAATAATTATTACCGCAGGGAGGAAAGAAGAGATGAATGAGCTGGTATGCGTTGGTGGCAGGCCATCGGGTCTTCTCTTCTGGGCTAAGTTTGTCATCCTTCTGCAGAAAAGAGGTAGTTACCTGTCTGTTTTCAGGCAATTTTCCCAATAAAACCTCCCACCACTCTGATTTTTGCAAACTGATATCAGTAGGAAAAAAGAGCTGGAGACTGAAAGATGACAATGCTTAATTTAACTTTGTAGACCTTCAGCATTTCTTGGGATTTTAAAGATGGATGCAGACAGAAGTCCTTGAAGTACTGAACGTATCTGGAACATTATAAACATGATGTTCTGCAATGTTTTGCCCACGTGTTGGACCAAAGTTTTTCACTATCAAATTCCGGGCTGTTTTAACGCCTCTGTCCTCTTTAAAAAAAAAAAAAAAAAAAAAAAAAAAAAAAAAAAAAAAAAAAAAAAAAAAAAATGAAAATTGGTCGTGCAATAAGTTCAAAAAGTTAGCAATTTTGGGATGGGTTTGTTTTTAAGTGGAAACATTTAGAAAACATTTACAGCCAAAAAAAAGTCTCCATCACACTTCAATTTACATAGTACTGTGATGAGCTCAGTGAAAATATGTAGATAACTGCTTAAGGAAGCCAATTCTCAGAAACACATTCAAAAGAAAACATCTCTGGGTCAGCCATTCCAATTTTTTGTAAGCTCATAAACTATTTGATATTCTCTGTAGTTCTCTAGTGTTAACTTCAGATCAGTAGGACTCAATCTCTGATATTCTCCTATACTCTCACAAACTGTTATTTAAGCAGGTTGCTTTATTAAGAGAGTCACAGATAATGTGAGTAGTCTGATATTACTAACCACTATTATAGTCAACTTATTATATTTAAGGATGATTAAAGGGAAAAATAATTATCACATCAAGGAAAAAATAATTTAACGAAATTTCAATACTTTTCTTTAAGAGTTTGAGAATTAAGGTATCTGCAGTTGATTTTGTTTTATTTGTTAGTATACCTTTAGGTATACGTGTAGGAAGGTTAAATACAGAGGTCAGAGCCAACATAATGAACTGACAGCTCATAATATTCTCCCAGTGACAGAGAGGAAAAACCAGTGTGAAGTTCAGTACTCACATTCCCCAAGCAGTCACTATATTTCAGATGGACATGTGACACATGATTTGAGTTCCTTCAGTGGTTTCTTCTCCCTGTCTAGCCCAGGTTTCAAGTCAGAAAATAGTGTCTGTATTGTCCAGAGCTCATTTATTTCCCTTCACACATTTGAATGTTTGTTTCCCATTTAGATGACACAGTGAGCCCTACTCTGTTCTTACTTGGGTATCCAGTGGGTAGTTAGTTGCTGATCTCTCCACTACCCTCCTCAGATTACCTGAGGTCATCCTGTGTTAACACGACTGAGGCTGGGCACCCCTCATCAGTAGTCACTAAAGAAAGGGTGAAAAAACACCCTGAGGCTCCTCAAGCCTCCAGAAATAGATTTCAGACAACCTGTTAAAGAAAAGCCTCTAATGCAAACACTTTCTGAGAAGCAACATGCCACCTCAGTGGAGTTTCCAGGCCTCAGATCTACATCATCATGGGGCTTTCCTATGGCTTTGTGAGACAAGCTCCTGGTCATGGATTCGGCTGACCAACAACCCCAGCTGCAGATGATGTCTCTTAATCTATTATCTGTGCTTGATTTACAGCCACAGCATGCTTTTCAACTCAGAGGCAGAAAGGCTCTGCACTTTTCACACATGGCTCTCCATGGACTTGATCCAGTTACTTCTATGACCCAGTCTGAACTTTGAACACAAGAAGCGTGGTGTTTTCAACATGCAATTATTGTGGCTATCAAGTTCCAGGAAGGAAATAAGCTGCTTCTCATTACAAGAAGTGAATATGTAGCAATGGCAGACGTGGGTAGTAGTCAGAGGAAGTTTTCAGAAACTTTCAAAGACTGGTGAATGTATCAGTAAGAGTGCTGAGAGGCATTTTTCTGAAGTGATTTTTCTTTTCTAATACACAAACACACAGCAGGACAAGACTAGAATACAGAGCAATTCACTGCTTAAAGACTTGCACATTAATTAATTTCAGTTTTCAGACCGCCTCAGTCTCCCTCTTTTTGATCATGAGAACATAAATTAAGAACTGTTTCATAGTTTACCAAAATTAGTAAAAATAATTTTGGTATGTTTTCAGGAAATTTGAGATTTGAATTTTTACCCTTAGAATTCTTGCTTCAGTTCCATTAACTTGATGCAAGGAATAACAATTAATTGGCCCATAGTCCTTTTTCATAATTCTATGGTATATCATGTTAAATATCTATATAACTTAGCATACTGGGAGCCCAAAATCTTGGAGACAGTAGATGGTAAGCTTAAAAATGAACATCAGTCATCTCAACTAAAAGCCACAACAAATCTGTATCAGCCCAGACATTACCAGGCCTATCAAATTGTCCAGCCATTTAAAAAGAATTGCAGAATTTAATCCATAAGTGGATAGGCAGTGATTTGTAAAAGCTGTCACTAAGATTCTTGTGAGACCAGATTCTTACCAGTCTCATGACAGAGGTATTTTCTTGGGGTCTAGTGTCCTGAATCAAAAAATACTTAAAGATAAACTTTTTGTTGTCACAGGTCTTAACTCTTGTGATCGTATCTAGAAAAAAAACAACCCCATAGGTATGCACGAAAGCACTCAATAAAAGTGGCAAGGTGACTACTGAGACTACCCTCAAGGTTTTTTAAGGTCTATATTAGAATACTGCACAGATACGGCAATGACTAACATTTACAGGACACACTAAAATGTAGAGATTTGCTTTCACATCTTGAAAATAATTTTTGATTTCTGCCTGTCATCACTACTTACCAAACAAAGTGATGGCATTGCATAATTTAAACACATAGGCACACAAGCAGTACCTGATAATGGCATTTTTACCTGATTTCAATTTTTTATATGGGTAATGTATTATTTAAAGAAAGTGTAGAACTGGAGAGGAAAAGGAACACCCTGTTCTGGAATATGATGTTAGCTCGCCCTCCGCTGAGGGAGAAGTAAACTAGATAATGTCCACAGAGTCCCTTCCAACCTAACCAACAAGGTTAACTTGAATTCTATATAAAAGCTTAAATATTTGCATGTATAACCCCTCTCACTCAGAAATCCTGCTATGGAAAACAGGGTGGTAACCATCTGAAGACCCTCTGATGGCACCTCAGTTTATAAAAGACAAAAATCAAGAAAAAGCTCCTATCAAAAATCAATGTTCCCTTCCTCTGGACTAAATAAATAGAAAGAGATGCAGGTAGTGTTCCTCCCAGAGTGATTTACTTACATCAAGATACTTATTCAAAAGCAACTGTTATTTTTCTCCTATTTTTGTTTATTAAAAATGTTCACTAACATTGAGAATACTACAGTTAATACTGGGGGTTGTTTTGACTTGTTTTGGATGCATTAAGTCATCAAAATCTTTTTCTTACAAATATTCTCTTAGTTCCTCCCTGTTCAAACATCTGAAAACAGACCTAGAGTTCAGTTTTCTCCTTTTTTCACCCTATGGTGGTGTACTCTTTCTGCCTACCTTCATACTCAGTAAAGCCTGAACTAAAAAAATTACACACTCAGTCATTCATTCAGACCAATCATATCCCTTTTAAAAATTCACTTACAAGCTTTTCAATAGGGGTAACAACAAAAATTTCCAGTACTGTCTTCAAAGGCTTTGGCAGCTCAAGCTGAGCCACTTTTCACCAAAGTCTGACACCATCCTGGGCATCTGTCTTGTGCTCTTCCAACTAAACTAATAACATCATTTAAGGGCTATGTATTTTCGTTCTCTACCCTCTGTGTAGGAATCTTCTCCTTTCTAATTCAGTCAAAAAAAAATCACCTTTTTTTCCCATGTCAACAGTAATTCTTTTAAAAATACTTACCAGAAGAGTTCAAAGATGTTACTTAAATCTGGCACTGAGAGATTTGCTTTCTCTTCCATCTGTTCCATCCAGTGTTGAGCAAAGAGCTAAAACCATATAGGATTAGAACAGTACTCTTGGCACACCTCAGATTTTGGCCTCTTATGTAGAAAAAAAGTCCCAAAGAAAATCTCCCTGTTGTTTTTTACTTCTATTTTCTTTTGGAGACTTTTCCTCTGATGGCAGTGTGCACAAATTTGCAACACTACATTAGAGAAGAATATTTCCTTATTCTCACACAAAATAATAAGAATTTGTCTTAGAAAGAGCTGAAGGAAAAGGCAGCTCTATAACTGGCATCATCTTATCACTATATGTTAAAAGAAAAAGGATTGACTAGACAGAGAAAAAAATTATATTCTTACTTCTAAAGTCAGACATTTCTGGTAAATAGGAAAGCCAAAAGCATGTAAACCCTATTGTCTCCAGTCAGTAGTTTTCCTTCTTCTCCAGTAATTGTTCCTTGTCCATAGGAAGTCAGTTAATCATCATTAAAAGATCACCTCATACACTGCTTAACCCAATTTTATATTCAAAAACATTATTTCATATTTTGGAACAAAAATACTTAACTGGTGAAAGGAGGAGGGCAAGCCAAGTAACTATTTTAATATAGCATATTGACACTAACCTTTGCAGCTTTGTCAGGGAGAGCACAGTTGCTCCAATGTTCTTTTCTTGCCCTCAGTGGATGCTTGACCTAAGAAAAATCCCCCAGACACTATGCTGCATATAGAGAACAGAAAATATACCAAACAGCTGCAGTCATTTCTCTGTCCTAGTTGCTGGATTCACAGGTTCATCAGTCTAGGGAAGCAAAATAGTGAGAATAATGGTGGCTTCCCCCCACCCTAAGGAATGATTGATGTTCCTTTTTTTTTTCAATTTACAAGCCTAAAATGATCTGGTACATGAACTACTCCAGTGATGGTTTACAGGGACAGTTTCTCAGTAGATGAAATGAATCTATTTTGAAGTTCATTTAAATCCACTGTGAAACATTAAGAAACGTGTATAGGAATTGAAAGATCAGGAGTCTGCTTTGTGCTCTGCTACAAAACTTCTGTCTACATTGGGATCAGGCTCTGGCTGTAAATTTTATCCACTGTGCCAGGATTCCTGAACCTCAATTTATTAGTGGAGTTGATTTGCATGATTTGATTACACCTCAGTCACATATTCTGACATTTTCTACTATTTATTAGAAATGTACTCTCTCTATTGTGATAAAATCCAGGGAAATTCATCCTAGAAGGCTGAGACTACACGGTTATCACAGACTGAAAAGAGACTGCTTGCGTAGGTCCACATTATCTGGATGAGGAGACCATAATAGGAGACATTATTGTCTGCTGCTGTGCTTCTCAACCCCAGAGCCAGGTCACCAGAGGTGAAGATAAATGATAGATGTGTCTGTGTTGCAGTTACCCTGGCAGCACTTGTGTCCTTTTTAGTACACAAGGCCTTGAAAATTTTACTAGACAATAAAAGAAAGATAAACAGTCCCCTCCTCTTACTCTCCAAGGTCAACCTTTGCTTTTCAGAACTCCTTGAATTCCAAATGAAACTGTACCACATTGTTTCCACCACCCCCAGATATTTAATCTGTTATAAGTGTGGAAATATAATTAAAAGTTTATATTGCTAATAAAGACTAATTAACCTTTGGGAAAAAAAATAAAACAAAGCCCAATACATTCTGGAGTACAGATTCCAGGAAAGAGCCCTGGACTCTTCCTCTTCTGGGTAAAATTGCTTCAGGTCTCTGAGTTTGTTTTTTATTTGTAAATGAGGCAAATGACATATGCCCTTATTCGAGATACCTATGTGAAAAATGTGTCATCCCAAATTAGAGGTATTGATCAGAATCACTCAGCAAAGACAAGAATGAGTTCAAAGAGAAAAGGTGGATTATAACTGAAAGAAAGACTAATACATAGAATTTCAAACTGCTCTTACCTGTGCGGTCTGATTTGACAGATATATTTCCCTACAGCTTTAGTTTAATAACACCATTACAACCACAACAAAAATAGAAAAGTAGAAAATTCTGAACTTAAGATAGTCACCCAAAAGGATCTTCATGAACTTTGAAGTTTTTCCCAGAGTTTTTCTCATAGAGACTTTTACTATGGTTTCATCTTTTAAAATAGTAGAGTACTATGGTCAGTGCTTTGATGTAGGATGAAATAGAATTTACAAGAATTTCTGTCACGTTGGATGTTTTCTAAAGGAAGCAGCAGAAAGAATTATGATTTGAAGAAGATGATTAAATAATCAACTCTCTCTTTTCAGTTTCAGAACAATGAACAGAGAGGGACCAGAAGTCTCCATGGTGTGACTCCAGTGAGGCCAAGAGAGTTGAACTCACAGAATTTGGCCAGAAGCATGTTTTTGGTTAATTCATGTCTTGGTGGATTGGTGCAACTGTCAGCTTTATGCCAGAATTATATATTGGGCATTCTCATATCTATCTGGTAGCAAGGTTGCTAAGGAAACAGTTGATGACGTTTCTGTTTTAGTGTCACTTTGCAGGAATTTATTATTGTCAGAGAAGAATTCAAAACTGGAAACTAACTGGAATACAAACAAAGATTCAAATGTTACAGCTGGGATGTGTGCTTCCCATAAACTGATCTGAAACACCATCTCTGAACTTCACTCAAACGTGTAGCATTTTCTGATCTAAATTGTGTAGCAAGGTGTAGGTGAAGCAATATTGATATCTGGATTCACATGCCAGCAAACATGTAAACTTAGCAGAGTTCCAATTTCAGGTCAGAAAATGTTCATACTCCTAACTTAACCAACCTTTCACAACAAGCTGTTTGAGCAGCTCTGAAAGTTACTTTGCATGGCTGAAGAAGCACAGAATATCTCGGAGAGATAAAAATGATCACAATGGAAGAACCAGGGTCAACAGGTCAGTTCCCAATTTTAAGAAAATGGCTTTAAAAGGAGAGCAGAAAAGACAAGGCCTGAAGTATACGATCAAGAAAAAACATTTTGCCTGATTGTGGGAACAAACTAAACCAGCTTTCCCTTTGGGACCTCAGTTGCAGTGACATTGCTGGCTGATCCAGGGGACTCCTTTACTGTCTTTGAGTCATGGAGCTGCCTTCTGCAAAAGAAGGGGGAGAAGGAACCACAGGGAGGAAGAAGGTGGCTAAACAAACAGCCTGCTTGCACCTTTGCAGAGGAAGACAATGGACTAAAGCTCAGCAGAGCACATAAGTTCCAGTCTTGTTACCTCCAGAAAGTAAGCTATCAGAGTAGATTAAGAAAACAAGTTTCACTGTATATAGTAGTAGTAAAAAGAGAAAACGGAGCACTACATGGGTTGACCGACTCCAGAAGGGATGGAGGAGGGAACAGTTTAGTGTTCTTAGCAGTGCCCAGAAAGGGGAAAAGAAAATTGACACATCTTGGGCCTGATGATGTCATGATTATTTTTTTTGGCTAAAAATGTTAAACACAGTAGAGTGGTCTTTTCCTTCAAGATAATTTAAAAAAAAAAATGCAGAAAACCCCATGCACATTCCACCACAGTCTTTTGCTGACTGCTTTCAGAGCTGGTTCTCAGAACAGAATGCATTGAAACAATCTATCTTTGGTATGTACCGAAAGAATTCAATAAAACAATCCAAAAGAAGATAATTTTTCCACTTTATGTAATCTGAAATATGGGAAATAACCTACTGGAGAAAATGGAAAGAAAAGAACAGTAACCCATCATTTTTGATACTTCATTTGGACTCCCTGAACAATATTTTTGTCAGAGCAGTTTCCAGCTGAAACATGTTCAGGAAACTTGCACTCCTTTCAGAAGCAACACATTGCAAGGCACTGTTACCAGTGGGACATTTTCCCCAATCGATGGGAAAGAAAGTGGCTAGCCTACTGTCAGGAGAATTCACATGTGGAACAAAGAAATACTTAGTATTTAATACCATTTACCTTTTGTTTTAATTTCTACTACCTTTCCTAAGACCCAATTTTATGACTGTAAACCCCTCCCCCTGGATAGTTTTGCTTTTTTTTAACATGCCTGGCACACATCTGGCAGCAAAGAATTTCTGCAAGACAGACCTCTTCAGTAAGATGACCTACAGTCAGTCTGAGCATGGTGGCATGCCAGATTAGTTGTTTTCAAAGGCGCTATAGACAAGTTCAACACAGTTATTTAATTGGATTACATCACCTCATGGAAGGTTGACAATCTATATTATATACATATCAATAATAAGGCACCCATCTTTCTAGGAATACAGCAAATGTCACAGAGACAGTAATTGTATGATGAGGTAGGTAAGAGCCCATATGCATATTTCAAAGAGCTATCAAAAGGATATGGGAGTCACAAAGACAATTTGCTCCACAGCTGGGAACAAGAACCGGTTATGTCAAGTTGCAACCCACTCCACAAATCAGATTAAGTAAGGACAGCAGAAAAATAAACTGTGATAATTTCAGCTGAGCAGTAGGCCATCACTTCAGCTTGCCATGGCCTCTTCCTTTTTAAATAGATGATTAAGCTAATCAAATCAAGGTACAAAATACATCTCTAAACAACTGAGATGGTTTAATTTCCCACTGAAAACCGAGCTGGGATTTATGTACCTAGTGGGCATCAGGAGAAACATTTGCTCTGGCCACAGAAGTAAAAAGGAGAAATAAGAAAAGTGTCCACATCAGATTTACTTTCTGTCAGAATGACCTTGAGAGAGGAATGGGAAGGATTTAATGACAGCAAAAGATGACTGTGAGTTGTCACCTCACCAGTTTCCAAATGGCAACTGAGCTCATGTCTAGTAAGTGTGTGAGGGAAGCCAAGGAAGAAAATGGATGAAGCATCTGTTCCTGATGCACTACTACTGCTTGAGGCAGTGCTCACC
Organism: Florisuga fusca; assembly: GCA_038090715.1. Classification (NCBI taxonomy): domain Eukaryota; kingdom Metazoa; phylum Chordata; class Aves; order Apodiformes; family Trochilidae; genus Florisuga; species Florisuga fusca. Next base: position 16,476,876 of record JAAWXA010000019.1, read on the forward strand.
TCAGTGACGGGGAGTACAGGCTGTTTCCTGGTCTGATCTCAAAAGCACAGGCCTGGTAATTGAGATGAGGGTTGTAGATGACTGGTCAAACCATACCCTATGATTTTCTCTTGGCAGCCTCAAAAAGGGTAGCTGCCTTGACAGGCCTTCCCTTTTCACATAAACAATTCATATAGCACCTCTGCAACCTACTAAAGCTCAGGCTATCAACAGGCACACTTTACTCCACAGTTTCTCCAGTATGAAGAGCCCAGAAAGTAGTTCTCCTAAGAAGACAATCTAATGAGACAGTCAGCAAAGTTCTCTGGAAAGCTGAGAAACAGTGAAAAACCCAGTGAAATGAAGGGTTGCCACACATGTACAAAATCAGAAGTCAGGCCCATCAATCTTTTGCTATCAAAACACTCACTCATACATACAAATCTCTTCCGTCGCTTTTGTGAAGCTGTTTCAGTGAAGCATGATAAATGCTAGAGAGCAGATGAGGGTAACAGCAGGGATTTGGTGGTGAATTCAGAAGGTGCAAGGCACATAAATAATTCCCAGAGACCCAGTGGAACTATCTGATTAGAGTTTATCTGGAGTACAGGCTGCAAACAACCACCCTGAGAGATCGACACTGTGGATGCAGCTATGTAACTGATGTAGATTTGTTTTCCCCATTCTGCCTCCTTAATATTAAGGAAGGACCTGAATGCCTTACCAGTTTGTATGCAATATGCATACAGCCTCTTACAAAATACATATTTCTATTTCTTTTGCTTTGGCTGTGGCTTGCTTTCAGCTAACCAAAACCCATTTCAGCTGGAACCACACAGTCAGCTGTCCATGTCAGAAAAAAATCAGTTTAATGTTTACTGAGAAACAGCATTTCTAGCACGTTGAGCTACAGCAACTCTTGAGTGCAGAAAGACATGAAACCATCGACACCACTTTCCTCAGCACCTGGGTGTTCCTTGGAGGTTTTACCATCTGGCTGTGGATTGGACCAGCTTACCTTTACCTTGGAAGCTGTGATGAATTCCCCTGAATGTGGTCTGGCTTCTGACCAGTAACAGTCTGCAGTTCTACCAATGAACTACACTCCAGTGTCTGGGGACTATATTAAAAATGTCTAAAGAGATACCAACAGGTAAGTCAACTAAATGGATCCCTATGCACTCCCATTCAGGAAGCAGACAGTGAGGGTAAAATGTTACAGACCAAACAAATGAAATACAGAGAACCTGTGCCTGTTACAACAGATGGAAGAATCATACAGAGCTAGAAACTACGTGTAGTTATTCACAAAGCCAGACTTTGTTAATTCAGTATGAACCTTGCAGCCCAGAGGATATAGAATAACTTCTGTCACTCCATGTCTTGACAGTGGGTCATTCTCAAGTTGTTAAAAAATTATGAGGAAAACACAGAGCCAAATATTCTCTCATAACTCAACAGCTCAAGTCAAGCTAAAGAAGGAAAACCCTCTGTGGTTTTATGCTTGTGTGGTAAGTACACCATACACCACCCCAGGTGATCCTAAAGGATCCATCTGAGCAGGGATAAGAGAGAACCAGTAGCTACTGTGCAGAAGAAGAAAGACTCTGCATACAGGCAGTAGTCATCCTAGGCCAGAAAGAACAGCATTGTCTTCTTTTCCCCTAGGATCTGCTCCACTGTTCATGTCAGGCAGGTTGAGGGATATGGGGTGGAGAGATGGGCAAGTGCCCAGTTAGAGATCCTCCCTTTGGCACTATATGGCTTCCATGATCTTCAGAACATCTATACAAATTTTAACATGAAATTAACGTGACATTTGAAGTTATTTTTATTCCCCATGCATCCTAGATTTTGGGCTTTTCTGAAATAACACTTTCAGGAGGAAGAGATAGAAGCTATATAAAACCTACATTTATTTCTTTTTAAGCACACTCTAATGAAATATTGTTGAACACATCAACCATCCCTGACTCACCTCCATAGACAGACACCTATTTTCTGCCTCCACAAAACAGGCAGCAGCATGATCTGTCATTACATCACTCAAGAAAGAAACACTTTTACAGTTTCTGTTTGAAATCAGTTTCTTGACAGGTAGTCTTGGTTTTCCTTTTACTCTTCTTCATCCCATCATGTAAAAGCTCACTTTTCAGGCCACCTCAGTTTCCTCTTCATTGTTGTTCTCAGATACTGTTGTCCTAGTCACCACTTCTGCCAGATGGTTGAGAAGAACAGCCTTGATCAGAGAGAGCTTCCACTCCCTTTCCCAGCCACTGTGGAGAAGTTTCCTTTTCTAACAAAAGTCCTCTATAATTTCAGCCTGAGATTGAGCACATTTAATTCATTGCTTCTACAACTGAGGACTCTATAGAAGGAGAAATGCAGTCTTTTCTTTCCAAGTCAGCATGTAATTACATATAGTCCAGAGGCTGTAGCATCTTCACAATTATTTTTGTCCCAGAAAAGCATTAGGCTGGGTACATCACCATACAATATATTCTAAAACCAAGTAGGGTCAGAGCCAAAAAGCACTGAAATAGAAGTCTCTGACTTCTCTCAGCCTTAACTGCAGCCTAGAGTCCATGGTACTTTTGCCACTCCCATCCTACATCGTCCTGGGTACCCAAAACTATTGTGCATTCCTTTGGTGCTTCCCTGTGAGATAGGAAAAACTAACATCTCTCTTTTGGAAATGAGCAACCGAAGCATAGGAAGACCTAGACATCTCCATGAAACTGAATGTTAATTCCTTCACCCTTAATTGGCCATAAGTAGAGTTGAAGTCCAAGTGCTTCCACCACTACTCTGTATACAGAGTCCTAAATAAATAGCTAAGTCTTGTGTTTTCACAGTTCCTGCATTCATAAGGAGAAAACAAACCAGTCACTCCCCTCACACTGAAATGATTAACCAAAGAAGAGAACGATTCTGTACAAAGCAAAGTACATTTTGTGCTCTTCTTTGATTTGAGTAGTTTTGAAGCAGTTTAAACTGGGAAAGGGGTCTCATAAGGAAGTCCAAAGATTAAGCCTAACCCCATAACAAATTATTGTTAAATGCAAATTAATAAGTGAGGAACAATGCATATGGATTGTTTGAAGTGTGCAAACTTCTCTATTTTCTGTACTCTCGATTGTTTAGAAACTTTCACATCTCCCACTCCTTCAGCTTTTGCAGTATATTTTCAATTTAATCAGTCCTGAAATGTTACATCCCCCCATGTTTTCTAAAATAATTTCTCTGTTCTTAATATATCTCTTGATTTTAAAAATTGGAGCTGGGCATTGGTACCAAGCACAATATATAAACCCACTATCTGTCTGGTGTTTACAGCTGGCATAACTGGAAAATTATTCAGTGCGTTTTTAAGTTTCATCCTCATTTAAAATGACAGCACTGCAAACTTAAAGTAAACCATGTTTCTTCTACAAAACGGCTGGGGATTTGAACAAAGTAATTGGGGACCTTCAGCTTTAGGGAAATTTCCCGCAGATCTGGCAGCACGAACAAATAATAGTCCTCAAAAAGATGGTAATACTAATAAATGTATATTATTGGTCATAATTCATCACTTTCTGGCTAAGCAGCAGTTTCACAAAGAAATGATCATATGCAAACTTGGTTGTCAAGCACAGGTGGCACACATGCTTCCTATCTTATTACTGATGCCAGACTTACATTGCTCAGAAAGTGCCCAGATGAAGGCAGACCTCTCCACTCAGCAGGAGATTTAACTACACATAGGGTCCTTTAAACTCAGAGCTATCAGTTTCAGCAAGATCATCCCTCAGCCTGAACTTCTCGAAGATGTTGCCTTTCCCTTTATACCACTCACACTCCAGCTTTCTTCTCCCTCCCACCCTCAAACTGCCCGGTGTCCTCCCCACACCCTGACTTGCAATTCAGGCATCAAAGTGCTGTTCCAGACAGCAGTTTATTTTTCTGACCAACTTGCTTTCTCTGCTTATCACTTCCTCTGGAGCTGTAGCTCCAAGACTCTTTTTTGTCAATGGACAGAAAGTGATACGTTAAACCAAAACTTTTCTTGCAAAAGCAGTGTAACTGGTATGTTCATCTCAACAGGGGCAATGCCTCCACACTCTAAGATTTATAAAGCTTTCAACAAGAATCCTGTGTTACCCTCCTCAGCTAAAGCAGCTCTGTGATACCACCAATGGCTGAAACCATCCAAGCAAAACTGAATAGAAGCTGTCTGAATACACTTTTTATTAATGCAGTAGCCTATAGTCAATAGAAACTGATGAACATACTAAATAATAAGCTACCTTTAGTCCTGGCTCAGAGTAGCAGGACTTTCAGAAAAAAAAGATTATGTGTGGAAATTTACAATTTTTTCTTTTCAAATCAAGTTTAAATTTAAATTCCAGACCCAAATGTCCTTAGATGTGTACCCAGTTTCTTCTTAGTAAGAGCAACAGAGTGAAAGGAAGGTCTTCTCTAATCTGAATTTCTGTGCAAAAATAAAAGAAAAGGATGAACCAAAAAGCCACAACAGAGCAAGGTGGTTGGTAGCTTCTGTTGCTTCTGAATCAATGAAGTCTTCAAGGGGTTAAAATACTCAAGCTCTCTTTGCTGCTGTTTATTGTCACTCAGCAGCAAGAGCTCTGAAGTGAGTCAGAACAGTCCAGCACAGCTTAAATTCGTCATTGACGAAACACTATCTTCCCCACAAAACAAGAAGATGTTTAGCCTAAGGTGCGCTTAGAAATGCAGTTTGAATTTGATAAAATTTGCCTCTATCAGGACATAACCCAGGTAAACTGGCCAAAAAGAGGATGCTGATGTGGATCCTGGGGGTTCATCCAAGTATGACAGCTACTGCTGCAGCAGAGGCTCAGTATTTTTCCACTTTCATGCTGATCACATATCCAAAACTTTCAAGAAGTAGAACATTCTAAAAGCAAAATCTCGTGCTATCCCATTTGTTAGCATTTACATCTGATTTCCATTTACTCACATTATTAGATCCACTATAGCTAAACCTGCAACACCACTGACTTTCTCCAGCATTTTCTGCACAGTATATAACTCCAGCCTTCTCACAGTCAAAAGGAGCTCTTAGTGAAGTCAGGCTGAAGAGCTACATACTAAATATTGTGCAGAAAAACAAGAGCATCCATGGTCAGGGGCTTCCAATAGGTTATTCTGAGACTTGCCACAATTTTCAGTTCTATCAGCTCAACTACCAGACAACTGTTCTTTGAATAAGAGGTATGGCTACTATCTTTAAAAAGGTTAAAATCTGTCATTCTTTCTTAGATCAAGAAAGATCAAACCAGATCTTTGGTTTCTATCCTCTAATTCAATTAAAAATACTATATACCCAAGACAGTCTACATTTAAGTCTACCCAAAACAGACTGAACAGTCAGAAATACAAGAGAGATCACATCTATTGTATTGTCACTGCAGCCTTCAGGGCAGCCCTGTCCCCCAGCTCTTCCAGGTAACAATGAGATGAGGATCAAAACACCTGGGAATAAAGTGCCCCTCTGGAATAGAACTCTCAGTCTAAAACTTCTCGGACTTCAAAACTTGTTAAGAATTTTTCAGTTTTACAGTCTGTAGCATCAGGTTGAGAGCACTCTACCATTCTAAGCTAGCATCAGGGAATATCTGGTTATTTTCTAAGTCACCCATACGTATGGTTTATCACAGAAGGAGGCACAGTTAAGCAGACTAGGGAGTGTGAAGCTATTGAATACAATTAACATCTGAGGAAAGTGATGCGGAAAAGATTGGAAAAGTTCACTAAAATCAATGCAGAGAGTCTGAGGAACAGGAGTATTTGTAGTCTGCTCCTGTTCAAGACAGGACTCTCATGCTCTGAATTTCAGCACTCTTAATGTCTTAAGCACCAGTAGAGCACATGGATTCAAAATGCTTTAGAGACAGGAACTGACAAACCCATATTGTTGTTCAGGATCAGGCCGTGTCTGTCACTCTGCACTAACAATACCACGTTCTGCAGTTCTAAGGGCTGGCCCTGACTTCATCTGAACTGAAAAAATCTCAGAGTTTGCTTTGAACTGCATTTTGAAGGTCAGTGGGATATCTAGGGCTTCATCTATATGTTAATCACCACAAATCACCATGCATCATCTTAATTCTAAGAACATCTTCAAGAAACATGCTCCAAAGCTGCAATTCTAATTATTTACTCTGCATGCTTTCTGAATGGAGGTTATGATGAGAAAAACACAATTTAAAAAGCAGGTTGATAAAGACAGAAAGTAATTCCTTCCAATTACTTGCAAAGAAACAATTATTCTTTGGGTACAGCAGATGCTAACCAAGAAGAGTAATTCATTTTTCCTGCATACACCCATACCATTTGCCCAGAGCACAGTGGAGCTTTTCCATTAATTTGTCTGTAGGATCTTTACTCCTGTACTGACACTGAAGTCACAGAAATAATTTTTAATGCATTTCATGCAGAAGTTCTGCAAATAAAGCATAGATTTTCATAGCTTGTCTAACTGAAGCAATATAAAAGGTCAGGGCAAGCAGCCAAACTAATATGATTCTGGATGGAAGAAGAGAAAGGAGGAATTGTGTTCGTGAGAGGTGGAAAGATCATTGTCAGTTTTTGTAATTCTGACCAACGATGTAATCAGAGGTGAGGACACAGGAAATTTGCCCTCTATGCAAAATGAACAATCTCTGGCCTAACAAATCTAATTAGCATTTCAAAAGAATGATGGTTGCTGAGACACCTCAGTGACATGTAAATCAGAATCAGCTGTCCTCAGGCTAATCCAAAAAAGAAGTTGTGTTTTACCACATCACCACATAAAAGCCTATGGTTTGTCTGTAAATTTCCATCATGGTTAAGGGATAATGGCGTCCTGGTTTTGCTTTTCATGTCATGTGCCTCTTGCATTTAATTTCAGATTCAGCAGCTAAATATGTCAGTGGCTTACAACAGTAGTAACTAAGGTTTTATATATGGTTCATTCTGTGGGTTTCTCCTTTACCTTGAGAAGCATTGCTTCCTCTGCTGCAGCTGCTGCCAGGACTCAGCCTAAGCCCTGCAATCGATGATACTGATTCTAGAATCTGCTCTTTTTCTACCAACAGATTAAAAAATAATAATCAACCAGTTAAAAACCCACCACCACTAAAAAAAAAAATAAAAATAAAAAAAAAAATAAAAAGGAAGCAAAAAAACTAACCACCTTTCCACTAAGAACACAGAAATAAATTATCAAATTCAACCTCATGCCATGCATTTCTCTGTGGCAGAAATAAAACCCCTGAACGGTGCCACAGTGCATAATAACAAGCAGGCTGCAGCTGCCAGACTGAAGTGACAGAGGAAATCAGTTTGTACTTTTAGAGGCTTCTATCATAAAAGAAACAGCAAAAGAAATCCAAAGGGTGGAAAGTGAATAAAGCAAACTGGCAGCAGAGAGCAGATATTAAATGAAAACACTCACCTATTTGGATTCTTTCTATTGACTAGCATGTACAGATGCTAGCTGGGACACATTTGTCACAATCTGGAGAAAGAATCACGTCTTTGCAGTTTTTGCCTGGCATTGAATGGCTTGTTGCTGTACACATAAGCCAAACTGGATGACATTAATAAAGGATTTGGGCTCTGTCCTTCCTTCTCCCTACTCATCTTCCCTAACTTTGCAGCTATAAATACCTCAGTTGCAAAGCAGTAAGGTTGCATACAAGACTAAGCAAGTAATAGTCATATAAAAATTGATTTAATTGTGAACTTTAACAGGCAGCAGATAGTTGAGTTTGCATTAGTGTGCAGGTGGATGAATGCTCAAAATTGACCTTTTGAACTCTCCAACAGAAGCCTGGTACTTGCTGACTGCAACAAGTTCATGATGTTATGTTTTGAAAACATCCAGTCTAAAAAAAAGTGGCACATCCTAAATCCTTCAATTAAGAAAAAGACATGAGACAGAACCACCAATTAGGAGGCTGAACACATATTACTCTTGTACACATACACTAGAATGGGATAATCAAGGATTTATGTTTTCAGAAAGGATTTTTAAAAAGCAGAGTTCTCATAGAGAACCAGTGCTCTTGGAGAAACAAAGGTCTTGAAAAAGGAAGGTGAAGATCCCAGCTGGCAGAAGACCCTAGAAGTGGGTGGAAGATCTGGGAGATCAATGAGCTGTGTGCAGATGAATGCTGGGGCAGGAGGCCCAGGGAAGCTGAAATCTAAGACTGGCAACATGAAGCAGCAGGACAGTGTGAAGCACCGTGACATTCTGGCCAACCTTCCTGGATCAACAGCAAACTCCCCATGAAGAAGGAAGGTTGAGACCCAGTGAATGAAACACTGATAGGGGAGTAGTAAGTGGGCGAAATACCCAAGGAGTGTAAAAGATTGTTTAAAAGTTTGCCTTGGGTGCTGTTTTTTCTGGGGTTTTTTTGTTTGTTTGCTCGGTTGCTTTGTTTTGTTTGTTTGGGTTTTTTTAAGTTTTAAAAGGCAAAAGTTTATTTAAGACTCTTGGTAGTTGTCATACTGGACACACAGGTCATACCACAGGGCTGCTGGATATAATGTAATCAGCACTGACAGCTCTAGAGAGATCTGAGCCTCATTTTCCCTCCCCAAGGCTGCTCTGTGCTTGAGGAATCTCGGGTTTCCAAAAGCTTTCCCCTCACATCAACTGAGACCACTATGTCACTTCAGACTTTTGTGCCTGATCTCCTGCTGCAACACTAAGCCACATACTTGGGAAGAGCAGACATGATCCAAAATCTCAGCTGGAAAAAAATAAATAGACAAACACCAAAACTACCAATGCATTTGCAGTGAGTCATCTGGTTACATTTTACTAGTCACATTTGTATGATATAATTTGCATGGTATTCATAAACTGCTTTTTGTTCTCTGATGTTTCAAGCCAGCAAACTTACAATGAGCAAAGCCTTCTGATTTCCACAGCAACCCTGGAGGGAGAAGGCTTGCAGGGCTGTGCTTCAGTTTAATTGTAGGGACACACAAGCCAGGCTGCAGCTGTGTATGCATGGAAGTTACTAGTGTAGAGCATACCAACATCCAGTGCACCAGCACAAGGAACTTATGAAATTCCCCATATCCCAAAGAAAGAAATCCCCAAATCCCTCCCCCACATGAGGGACGGCATCAAGCAGTGAGAAGATCCTGTTTGCTCGATCAAAATATCACTGTCCCATTTCCCAGTCTCAGCCTCTCAACATCCATACGCATCAGTCTACAGACGGGTCAATCTACTGTAGCTTGGACCTTGGCCATAACTCACAGTCCACAGTTTGGCTTAGCATCCAGACCTCATGATCCACAGTTTGGCTAGCATCTAAGCCTTTCTAAACTTGCTTTTTGGACTTCAAAGATTGTTTTTTTGCCAAAAATATAAGCATATTATATAAGCACATTCTAGTGCAACTCAACTGCTGCGTACACACGGTATTCACTTTGCATAGGTCAACATGGTAACAACAATACAGATGAGTAGTAAGAAAGCATGTACCTTGCTGGGAAGCAGAACAGCACAAAAAACACTTCAAAGCAAATTTTTTTGTTACTGCCAGATACTTACTTTCCCATAAGCCTATTTAAAGAAGATAGCATTTGAATATTGAAAGATTACGGGTTAATGCAACTTCAGGAATAAAATCACAGAATAAAGTTTTATAGATTCATCATAGCTTCCTTCACTGAAAAGCTATTTTAAAAATACCCCGAGGAATGGGTTAGATTTTAAATTTAGCACTGTTCTAAAATTCTGGCCAGCTGTAAACTGGATTAGGATATCATACCTAGTCATTTAGGTCCTTAGTCAAAAAGCAAAAAAGTAATCAGGTTAGATAAGTATTTTTATAATTCAGAACACATTGTTGACATGGGTGCCACAAGATCAATTTGTTCATAATTTTACATGATATGTCACCAACCAGCATTTTTGCAGACAGTCTTAACTTCAGTGGAGACAGAACTGTCTTTTCACTCTTTTGTGTGCTAGTTTCTTTAAGGAAGTTGTAACAATTAGCAGGCTATCTAACTCAATCTTAATATTTACCTAGAGTCAATTTTTGAGAACACAGAGTCAATTCTTGGGACACTGGCTATAAATAAACTGCTAAACAGACCATGACCATGGACTGACCCAAGGCAAAGAGGCATTTTCTGATTTCCACCCACCCTGTATAGAATGAACCCACTTCACAACACAGCTGCCTGCAAAAGAGATAACTGGAACAGTCTAAAACAGAGCCAGGAAGAGAGTGAGTAATCAAAGAGCACTGGGAAGCAGAGAGCTGGAACAAGAACTCTATCTTAATTTAACAGAATACACATACCCATATCCTAGGACTTGCATGCTGATGCTTAGGTGAAGGACACTGAAAATAGGTCACTTACCTCTATTTCACTGACCATTCCTATGCTAGCAATAGTGTAAATTATATCAATAAGAGTTTATTTCAATATTTGTCCAGGTTGCAACAACAAAAATTTCTTAGAGACAGTAGCTGCTGCTCAGCAGAATGATGACTCAATATATTAAACTGTCCAGGGCATTTACATTACGTGGGCTGAGGATATTAACAGAATAACAAGTTTTGTAGAATGCCTTCAAGTGACAAGCTCTAATTTGACCACTTGCAAGTAAGAAAATTGGCATCACGACTGTAACTCCTCTGCCATAGCAGGGAAAGGGAGAGCAGCTACAGCAGCCATCTTTCACACGAGGAGTTAAAAGTTATTAAAGAGGATTTGAGTCATTTTACAATAAAATCTTAAAACCTCCAACTGGAGATTTAAAACCATAACTCAACAACAACAAAAAATAAAACAAAACCAAAGCAACAAAGAGGCAAGTTCATTCCAATTTTTTCCTTTCCAATAACTAAACCACGATGAACTACTAACCCTGTGAATGATTCCATTTCATGGATCGTGCACTTATTTGTACTCATATGAGATGAGGAAGAATCAGAAGACTTTTTCTGCAAAGTAGTCACTTCAGAGCTGCCAGCTTTCCACCACCAGAGTGCTAATGGAATTGTTCTGTCCACCTGCAGGCATGGGAAATGCTTACCAATCCCCCCCAGGGATTACTTTAACAGCAAAAAACATTCAGATTCACTCAAGCTTCAAACATAGTCAATGGCAAGAAGATACTGAGTCTCTGAGGAGTACCAAACCATTCAAAAAATTCTTATTACAAGTGACTGTTCCTGCTATGAGGAGTTCCTTGGAGGTCATCACAAATTAAATCGTCCTTGGTAATGTTGAGCTGTAATCTACCTAGAATCCATTAAACAAGAAAGGGATTCACCTGCTGGAAAGGTACAGAAAACTGCTTCTGTGAGCTGTTTGCAAGTAGAATTTCTGAACAAGAGATCAACAAATATGCTGATTTATCTGAACTGTGACAGTAATGCTCTTTAAAGTCTCTCTCTGAATACGTTAGAGCTCTAGTCTTTTTCCAAAGGTGAAAATAGATGATTTTGAGGCAATTATCTGCAACATATTGAACACTAAATGCTTTCTCACTTTCTAACCTAAACTGAATTGCTGCCAGCTCACATGGACTATTTTCATGTTTTTCTTGAAAAACTGCTGCAGCAGTTTGAGTTAGGAGGATCTCTTAATTTTTCTTCATTTTCAACAAAGTGTAAATTAACATTTTCTTTTGTTCTGAAAAATACGACAACTATTTAAGTTCAAAACTATCTAGAAAAATTTATTCTTCTCCTAAATTAAGAAAAAAATAAATCCGGAATTTAAACTAATCTAAGGAGATAATCCTACCAAGTCTATAGCATTTGTTACTGCACTACCTGCTGTTTGTCACACTGGGTGTGAGATAGAGCATGCAGGAGGAGTTACACGAAAATACAGCTTGCAACCCAGAAGTTCAGGGTATACAGTAATTTTGGAGAAAAAGCCAAGCAGGCAGGAGGTAAATATACTTAAAATAGAAAGAGATAGAAAGATAGAACCATACAATGGTCGGGGTTGCAAGAGACCTAAAAGATCACATAATTCCACCCCCTCCACACCCCCCAGACCAGTTTGCTCAAAGCCATCCAATCTGTCCTTGAATACTTCCAGGGTGGGGACAGCCACAGCTTCCCTGGGCAACCTGTCCCATTGTCTTCCCACCCTCATGCTAACTCATTTCTTCCTAATATCTCACCTAAATCTACTCTCAACCAGTTTAAAGCTACTACCCCTTGTCCTATCACTACATGCCCTTGTAAAAAGTCCCTCCCCAGCTTTCCTGTCAGTCTGTCAGGTACCGGAAGGTTGCTATAAGTTCTCCCAAGAGGCTTCTCTTCTTCAGGCTGAACAAGCCCAACTCTTCTCAGTCTGTCTTCATAGGAGAGGTGCTCCAGCCCTCTCATCATCTTCATGGCTTTCCTCTGGACTTGCTCAAACAGCTAGATACAAAGCTGGACAGAGGAACAGCACTTCTCCTATGGCTTATAGCACGTGTTCATTCCCCACTAAAGTGGCTCATAAGCACATTCCCCAGAAAGGCACCTCTCTAAAACAGACCACCCTAGATCCATGTTCCCAGAAATCTTCCTTGGTTTATAAATGCAGCACTCAGCTTATTTATAAAACAATCAGTTACATATATATATCTAAGTATATTTCAAAGTTTGGAAGTTTAAATAAAAGTTTAATCTATTCCTTTAATCTGTTCCCTTCTAACACATGCTGCCTGTGCTGTGCTCCCAACTTCCAGATGGTTAGCCATTTCCTAAAACATATTGTTCTTTCTGGATGTCTCTCTGAAATACAAGTCAACCAGAAGCTACAAGTTTGGTGCAGCTATTAGTGGCTGGATTCTTTGGCTTGATTTATGCAGAAGATCTGATTAAATTGTTATAATGGCCACTTCTGGCCTGAAAACAAAACCAACACAAAACAACACAACATATAATATCTAATTCCCCCTTTCCCCTTCCAAAGACCACAAATAGCTCAGGACTAAATTTTTCTGCAGAAAGAAACCTAACAGTATATGTTGTGGGTACACCAACCCATGCCAACTTAGTAATCTTATTTGTTTCAACCCCATAGAAATTGCACAGTATTTCTGGGAAGCAGAGCTCTAGGCTCACAAACCAGGACTCACAAATGCTATTCTTACTGTTAGATGAAGCTCTGTGCCACATGTGGTGCTCAGCGTGCAGAACTTAATGCTTGCAGAATGGTTTACTCACAGTACCTGAACCTTGCCTCTCACAAATTTGTCCCAGTCTGTCTCCTTCTCCTGGGAAGGGGAAAGTTCTTGGGAGATGGTTATCTATTTTCTCTGGCAACCCACCTGAGATGAAGTATAAAAGGCTACCAGCTTCACCTGGTTTCCTCCCCCTATTTTCTTAGCCTAGGTGTCATTAAGTCTGTTCATAGAATCAGAAAGTCACTCTGCCTGTCATTGTTTAGCATCAAGAATAGCATGCATGTGGCAGTTGTGCTATCTAGGGATTAAATATCATATAGTGGCTTAATGCATGCTATGTGCATGTTTTGTCTCAGACAGAAGCATTTTGAGAAACTCTGGGGGGAGAACCAAATGTCATAAAATGTTTTTAAAAGCCACAAGCCAAGCTTTGCAGAGCAAATAAAAAATTAACCATTGTGTAGTGCAACTGGATTTCTTGATTCAAATAGCCAGATTTCCATTGGGCAGAAATGAACTAAACTCCACTTTCTGGCCCCAAGCCTTCTGAAGACAAAATCTCACCAAGGCATTTGCCTCTTGATAGGACAGAAAAATGCATCCTGGCATTTGTAACACGGGGAGAATACCAAACAAGCCTCCTGCTCTCCGAGTCCAGCTCTGCACTGGCTCCAGACACTGCAGCTACTAATCAATGTCAGTTTGATTTCACACTAATATTGCAGTTAATCTTCATGATTTCAGTTGCTGCAGACTCTTACAACAAATCTCTAGTGTGCAAACAGTGGCTGCAGAGACATAAGATTAATAAGTCTATAAGATAAAGACCAAGATGGCTGTTCATTATAATTTGTTTTGCCATGCACATAATAAAACATGTCTTGCCAAAAGTAAACGTGCATAGCAGTAAGCCTGTGGTATCTTGCAAATGATTTTGTTTTTGCTAAATCTCATGAGCCAAACCACCCCACAAGAACAAGTTTATTACCAAAAATTATACCACAGAGTAAATTTTCTTCTTTAAACTGGGTGCTGACTGAAGGAAGTGTAGGAATGCATTAGCAGCGAAAATGTTACTTTTTGTAGCACCTTCAGATCCAGCACAACTATTTGGCTGAGAAACAAAGATAATTCTTAGTTCACTTTGGTGAACTGGCACTGAAAAAAATAAGCTTGCATAAGCTGTTACGTTTATTTAGTCAAGGGAATCGATTTATCTAACAAATGTTTATAAAGAAAAATCTCTTCTTGCCATTCTTCAATCAGTTTTCTATGCCCTCCCTTTCCTGTTAACTAGATTTCTCAAATTAAACAACATTTATTAGAGAATCAAGGAGCAGACATGCTTTTTACTTGTAAAGGTGCTGCTGGATGCTATGCCTGATGAAACCAAAGGTGATCAACCCACAACCTTACAGAGGGGTATGGAGATTTTGTTCTTTGAACCATAGTGAGAGAGACTGAGGGATTTTCTGATGGAGAAAAGAAGTCTTGCCCAAGTGAATTATCCACACCACTGGGAAAATAAAGTGGACAGCAGGTGAGCTTCACAAAATGAGAAAATGGGGTGAAAAGGGGGGAAATGTTAACACCATTCATTGTATTAGCCAGTCAGATGTAAAGAAACAAAACATTAAACTTAGATATAATGTCCTTCAAAGTATCTACATATTAGCAACAGCAGATCAAGCTGGCAGTTTATATCGTGCAGAGCTGGTTTCCTCAGCTCTGATGTATGGGATTAGTTGTATATGAGAAAATGAATTTTTAAGCTCTCTTTCATCTGAAGTTGCCCAGTAAGTTTAAGTAAAGTACATTTACATTTAAGTAAAATCTCTGCAGGCAGACCATCATGTTGGTTGCAAATCTCTCTGTTGCTTGGATAGCCCCTATGAAATATGTTGATAAGGTGTCTACTTCATCAGATCCCTTCCAAATATTGTTAGTATACTCATACTATCCTAATCTTAAGTATTGGTTTATAATCTGTATTATGTTTACTGATGCAGGTGACAACACTGCAACTGGAAAGAGAAAGCACCTGGTGCCAAACAGAGTATAAAAAGTTTAACATTTAGCAAAGTCATTGGTGAGAAATGAACATGTCTCTCTGGTGCTGACCCCGTTGGTGTTAGCAAAGTCCTAAGAATGGCTGAACTTCAACAGGTAAATTCAGGACTGATCGATCCTTTTCCACATCCCTTTCATGAAATCCAAGATTAAATGCGTTCAAGGTTTGCTAAGAGGGACTTGGTTATTCTTTCACACACCCCTTTCATTTTCACATGCTTCTCTGATTTCTTGGCTCTGACTTAAACCAGAAGCAAGGGCAGGATGCTCTCATCTTTCCAGCCTGACTAGAAATAGGAAATACTAGAAATCTAATGAAAACCATGTCCCTTGGAGATTTCCAGCCCAGTTTTGCAGATGCAGCTGTGGCTCAGATGATCAACAAGACTTCTGTATGTTTACTTGTATGAATTATTTGGTTGCTTTGCAACACTAATTAAAGCATACACAAGATAAGATTGTTGCTGTGGATTCATGGAACCTGTCACTACCCGCAATCTGTATTTTCAGTTTTATGAAGTGCAAATACACAACACACCGATGTCCTCAACTCTCACCAGCATCACTCATTTTCTAAATTATCTGACCCCTAGAGAGCAGTACCCAAGTAAGTTTGTTTTACTTAAATAGTTCCACAGTTCAGAGAAACTGCTGTTCAGCAGGCATTTAGCCTATGCCATCCAGCTTGTGCTTTGCTACAGCTTCCTATGTTCCTCTCTCTTTTTCGGCTGTTGGCTTGAGAAGCTCATTGCCTGGGTACAAGACAAGCCCATATACTGGCTGGCCCTGGGAAATGAGCTGCTTCCCCCCACTTTCTAGCAGTCTCCATCTCAAGCAGCTCAGTATCAGTTGCACAGTCCATGGGTGCGTTGTACAGAGGGCTCCCACTGATGTCAGGATGTGCATTAAACACAGCACAGCATTGAATGGGGATTGAAGAATTTTGCCCTTATTCGGTGAAAAGAGCTCAGACACATGTTGAACTGATGAGCTCAACTGGGTGTATAGCAAACAGCCACAGTCATTTGCCAAGCTTTATTGAACACCCTGAAATAGGTTTATTTTGTTAAACTTGGGCCATTGTGAAGCCTTTTGACTCTAAGCTGGAAGCAGAAGAATGTGTGAAGGGGGAAAGCCATACAAAGTATCTGTAAACAGATCCTGGTGGTTACAGTGTGATCTGTGATTATTCAAATAGATTCTCTAACACATTCTTGTTTGACTTAATTGCTTCAACTTGTTATTCTGTTACACTACAGTAGCTAGACATATGGTAGCTCACTCATTTTTTGGAGTGATTTTCTTTTTGTTTTGTTTTGTTTTTTGGTTTGTTTGGCTTTTTAAAATTATTATTGCATTATTTATTTTTAAACCTAGTACAGAACATGCATTCCATGATAAATTACCAATGCATTACCTTAATGAATTGATATTTAGATCTAGTCAAGACACAGTCATTTTACTAATTAAATGTCAACAGGTGCCCAAGAGTGCAGCTCTTCAACATTGTAAATGTCACGAATTAGCAAACTGGCATAATCATCTACAGTTACATTTCTCCAAATTACCAGCAAATTCTGCCATGCATCTCCTGTGACACCAGGGAGGGAGAGGGGAGGTAGTAGGACTGGCCAGCAGAGAGGCAGCAGCCAAGGAAGCCTGTTCCTGTAGCACTCCATGGACATTTATTTCTTCCCTGCATTCCCGGTTGGTCATTTGTGTTGCCAACTGCAGCACAGAAAGAGGGGAGCCAAAAATTTTGAACATGAGTGTGTTTTAAGGGGATGTCACCTTTGAGCTCAGCATAATCAGCCAAGTGAGACTGCCCAGCATTAAAGGTCTCATGTAGTGGTCCCTAACTGTAGCCAACAATCTTCATTTTTGTGGGTTTGAATTAAGTCTTTGTCCCTGTTGCTTTGCATGGTTTTGACAGAGTAAGTTTTGTAGCAAAGAGAAAAGCTTTTGCTGTCTGTCCCTCTCTCCCCTGAAGAAGAGCAAGCATTTTCCTAACAGAGTTCAACAATCTTATACATTGGGACGCAGAACTACCAAAGATTTTCCAAGTGAAATCTGCTATTTCTGGTCTTTGTTCCCTTAGGGCACTTGATCTGAAAGTTTCTCCAGCCTCTCTTTGTACCTCCTGGTCTTATGCTGCCTGATTCCACTGATGTTTACTCCCATCATTTTAACACCAGCTGAAGTTGATCCATCAGCCCCACAGAAATTAATAAAGGTGATTTCAGATGCCAACTCTATGCAAGTAAATTTAGATAAGGAATTGCTTACTCTAGCAATGTTGATCAGATTTTCCACTGCCATTACTGCTCTGCTGAATGTCTGTTGTTGGTTTTGTTTTGGTTTGTTTTGGTTTTTTTTTTCTATCTTCAACATACCAGCAAACACTGCCTCTATTAAAATTTTAAATAATAGACTTGCATAAGAAAATCTTCAAGAAAATATAGCCTCATGCTGTACCTGTAAGCTGTTCTCAAGCTTACCAGTTTGCAAGACTGATAGCAATCACAAACCTCTTCGGGAAAAAAAAAAAAAATTGCTCTTCAACCCTTCCAGAAGGCTGTCTTTGCAAAGCTGCTCTGCACTGCCATCTTGTGACACAGAGAAGTGCTCAGTGGCTCTGCGGGATCAAACCCATCACGCAGCGACTGTGAAAAGTCAGGGAGAGACATCCCTTGCAAAGACCTCAAATCAAACACTTGTTTGCACGTTGTGAGGAGATCTTAAAGCACTATAAGGAAAGCCTCCATTCACACTGCAGAATCATCTTAAGAAGGTGCCCACAGAAGGGCACTGCAGAGTTACCCTGGATCATCTTTTTGATGTTGATACCAGCTATTATTAATTTGCAAATTGAGCCCTGAAACAGTCACCTTTTGACTGTGCCTGCCCCCCCTCAAAGAAGGTGGATCTCCAATATATATGTTTCCAATATATATGTACAGAAACTTTCCTCAGCTGCTGCCTAATCCAGTAGAACCAAAGTTCTCTAACCTTAGATCTCCTGTGCTCTTCCAAAAACATTTCAGCTGCCCCATCTATATCCATCAAACACCCAAGACACATAAGTTTCAATAAAGCAGGTTTTCTACCCATGTTCCTGGGCCCTGCTGGTTTGCAGAGCACACAAAACACCGTGAGCTCTGCTCCAGACAGTTTTAAGAAAGAATTGTCCCTCCTACCCCATGTATATTGGGATAATTTATTACCTCCTGCTTGAACTCTTCTCCTTAGCATAATTTATTAATTTCCTGACCTAAATGAGAAAGTCACCATGACTTTTGCCGAGTGATTAGAGAACATACTTGGTACATAGGAGAGCTGTGCTGTAGTTTCACTAAATAACCCCAAACAGAAATCAGAAATCTAAGAACCACTCACGCAAGGGAGGAGTTTAAGCATTTTTGTCAAATCTAATGCCAAGATGCAAAAGCGACATCCACGTTTTCATCCCTTACGTAGAAACAATTTATTCTCACAAAGAAAGCTAAGCAAACCCATGCAAGTGCCCGAAACAAAAAAAAAGAACCCCACAAAACAAAAAACAAACAAACCACCAACCAAAACCAACAAACCAACTGAAAACCAAAAAATCCCCAATCAACAAGAAAAAGCCTACCCTTCCCAAATATACATATAGTAACATAACATAGCAGCTCCTGTCTAGTTTATTTTACTACACAACTGGTGTTCTGCTATTAGAATTTATTCTTATTTTTGTAATTTATTTTTGTAGGCAGCTAAAACATCTAATTTGTGGAAATCCTTCACATCCAGCTCTGGACTACACATTCTGCTATACAGCCAGATGACAAAGCAGTGACAGTCTCTATGCTTTGCCATTATTGTGACATTTGCCAACTCCCCCAGCTATAGATATGACCTCAAAATGTTCTTTCACCACATCTGAGTATAATAGGACTCCTGTCTTTACTCTATCAGTAAGCAGACTTTGAAGACTTTAATGAAAGATTGTGTTTAAATGCCAGTCACTCCTCAGTGTATAAAATAAAAAATAGAGTTTATTAAGAATGATCTTTAGGGGGAAAAAAATTTGAGATAAATGTTTCAGTCCTTGTCTGAAAACAAATGACAGGAAAATAATTAAGGTTTGGCCTTTGGAAGGCCTTCCTTGCAAGAATCAAACTACAACAATGAGATTTAATGCTAAATACATTCTAGGATAAATATGCATTTCCTTGTTATCATTTCTGTAGTTACAGGAAATAAAACTAGTATTGATTAAACAGACTGAAACAGTTTAATAGCTTCTGTTCTCAAGAACAAAAATCATCTAACTTTTCCTTTACCATAATTCTTTGAATAAATGTCAGCCATCTGTGCTTGGGAGATTTATGTGAGTAAAACACCCTTAAAATAAAGTAAAACAAGAACTGCAGGCCTGAGAGTACAGTTGCTGGAATAAAATATTTCTACGGAAAAATCAGTCCTCGTCATGGCAGGTGTCACGGTTTTGAGTATGAGGAACCAAAGCAGGAGGGTTTTCAGACTCTGAGAGGGGCAGAACACAGAGGGGTCTATTCCCTTCCATTCCCTGCCCATACTCCATCGAAGTCAGGCGGAACAGAGGCCCCACTCTCTTTTGTCCACTCTTTACTTCACTTCTGTTCTCCTGCACTGCTTTACCACCACCTCGCCCCCTGCTCTTCAGAATCCACATCCATCGGGTGCTGGGAAGAGCCCTGGAGCCCTCTCCGGAGCTGGCCCTGCTGCAAGGGGCCCTCAGGCACCTATCCCTGTCAGCATCGAGATGGGGTTGTATCTATCTATATTTATACATTTCTTCCTCATCCCTTGTGTTACTGACTTTTTCCCTGCTCTAGTAAATCAGTTTTAATTTCCAACTTTTAAGTCTCTCAACCTTACTCCCCTTTTAGCTTCCTTTGGGAGGGTGGAAAGGGGAGGGGTAACAGAGAAGAATTTTGTTCTCTGCTTTTTGGTCAGCCCAAAACATCTAAGCAGTGACAGCAGGTTACTGAAATTTATCAATGGAAACTATTTCTGGTCCAGCCTGACAAACAAGTAGCAAGCTACTTGTTCCATCCACGAGTGAAAAGTGCAGGCTTTCCAGACAAAACCCCTTAGATTTAAGGCACATAGTTTCCAAGGCACTGTGCTTAGTATTGGTTTATTACTCAGCTCTACAACTATGCATATCAAAGTTCACAATTCCAACATGTTACAATGCTTCGGGGGCTACATCATCCCTTATGTACACTTTTTCAGAGCCTGCAGTAGCTTCCCACAGACTTAATTTCCCACTACTTTTGGTATTATTGACAGGAAAATTCCTACCAAATCTTAAGGGGAATCACACCCTCAAAAAAAAAAAAAAAAAAAAAAAGAGAGACTACCACACAGTAATTCATCTAAACAGAATTGTTTTCTCAGTAAAAACAGTTCTTAAGCTGTTGAAAATGTAAAATTTGTGTGGCCTGCTCTGCCAGTTTTATATTTAGTTACCTTGACCATAAACCATTACTCACTCCTTAGATTTATGTACATCTATGAAGGCTCTGACATTTCTGGCACCTTAAATTCAATTCCTCATGCAATTTTGATAGTTTTAAGCAAGCAAAACCTCATATAACAGTGGAGTTGGATAAAGTAACCACAATTTGTGATGCTTCACCGTACGTATGTCAGAACTACTGAGGGTGGCCAAAGACAGCTTGCCAAGAAGTAAAATATAAATAACGTTCAAATTCTCTTTACTTGTAATCAGAGGGCAAAGCTAGGCAAAATTTATTTGAATTCTTACTATTTTATAACAAAAAGAACACTTATCTCACACTCTAGGCAGTGTTGACAGTCTTAAAACTACATACATAAACAAAGAGGGACATTAACCAGCTTAAGTTTGACTCTGACAACCCAGCAGCAACAACATAAATACAAGAAAACCAATTACACTATCTCCAAGCCTTTCTCTGTTGCTTCGACTCAGTTTTCTGCTCTGGAATTTCCCTTTCTCTATGAACTTTGAAGAAGATGTGGCTTCCTACTGCTGGATCCTAAAGGGCTCCATGCATCTACAAAAGAACATAAAGCTGGTCTATCCTTCGTCTGAGCCTGAGGAGGCTCATCTGAGTCTCCTTATGAAGCAAAATGATCTCTAACAGATCTTCTGCCAGCAGCTATGACTAATGCCAAAGAAATAGCGCATCATTTAAAAAAAAAATAAAAAATCTCAGGCTCCTAACACGTGTCCCAGTATTCCTTCCTGCTGTATATACAAACTATTTAAATTAGAAGATGACCATGGATATTTGGTATATTTTGCAAACAGCCTTTCACAGAGGTTTAAAAAGAAAATTCTGCCTTTTGACAGTCAACAACACAGGAAAATTCAAGAAAGTTTAAAAACAGTTCCCGTTTGCCAAAGGATTTCCCATGTCTTTGACATCCCTGACTGTCTCAGCTTGGTTTGGAAGCATGGTTTTCATCACAGAAGGCCTGAATTTGGCTTTTGCTCATTTTCTGTCTTTCAAATTAATTTTATGGTCAGATGTTTCCTTTTCCAACAGCCTATGTTGTATTTTCAACTCAGATTGATTTTCAGCACTTGATAATACTCCATCAGAAGTCCTAATTCATCCTCTTTTTCTGCTGGTGTTTGTCATCATCAGACAACTGCTTTCAAAGCTTTAAAAAAGCAAATGCAGAAACAAGCATAGAGATAGGGCATATCCTGGTGCTTTCATCTAAAAGAAAAATGTGTTCTCCAATGACACCAAAGTTACAGCAGAAATTCAAAGAAGGTCTATTTTTTTTTTTTTTTTTTCCTCAGGAACATCAAAATACTCCATGATGTAGGAAAATAAACCTCACAGCATAAGTCTGAGTATTAACTAGGTAATTTACAATGCACGACTATTTTTTAGGATTTTTTTTTCCCCAAAACTTTTAGGGAGAAAAATCCTTTGCCCAGTGGTTTTGGTGAAGTGAAAGGGCTTTTACCCCTTTGCATTTAAGAAACAAAATAAATAATTTATGTTGTACAGCCTACTGCTTTGTTCCTTCAAGGATGTTTTGCTTAACAAATCTGTAACTGTTGGAAGTAAGTATTTCTGTCTTTACTCCCTAATGTTTTAATTTGAGAAATTTCCCATTGTGCCCTATGATTTTGTTTTTCAATAATACGTTGTTCTCAAGAACTGTTCCCTGTTCATAAGCTTTTCTCCCAGGTGTATCAAAGTGTATGGATTTGTCAAAGGAATGAGATAGTGAAATAAATGAGATACTTAAGTGCTCATTTCCCAAGTCGCAGGCAGGACATGAGTGTGTAAAATTCCAGTATATACTGCTGCCTCTTTTAGAAGCTGTCAGGTGCACAGTACTTGCACATTGCACACAATTTTAAATGTCAGAAGAGGGTAGTATTTCTTAAAAGTGGTTAGCTAACTGTTTGGGGAAAAAAAAAAATTAAAAAAATTGGTTTCCTTGCTCTCTGGTCAGACTTTTATGACATACAGTACTCTTTGTTCCATCATGAAAGATTCCTGTGCATTGCAGCCTCAGCATGATGAGGGGGTTGCATGGAGGGCACCACAAGACCCCTCCTTCAGGAGAGTCCAAGACACCCCGATGGTGGAGGTGCCTCAGAGGCAGAATAGAAACCAAAACTCAGAGTCTGCTTCCTTATGAGCAAGACCATAGCCATAGGATTTAAAGCAAGGTGGAGACATGGACCATGTGTCCCAGCTAGGACACACATAGAGTGCATCTTTGCCCACACACCAAATGCTGAGTTTAGGGTACTGATTTTGATCTTGATTTGGGGTACTTGGTTACACAAATTTGTTTTATTGTTTCAGATCTGTGTCAAGCATCTCTGGCATCTGTTACCTTCAGACGGAGCAAATTTTCTCTCCTCCCAGTTTCAAACAAAACTGAAATAATTTCCTTAGGATAGAGGCAACGTGTTCAGGTTGCTGATCACAGGGCTCTGGCAGCTGATTCTTAACATGCAAAGTGATTCTCACAGTCACTACTCATGAGAAACTTATTCCTGGCACAAAGCTCCTTAGCAGATCAGCACCATACTGACCCGATGGTAAATGGGAATGCTTGATAATAAAGCTAAATGCAATAACTGTCCTGTTCATGCACAGCAGAAAGTTTTGGAAAAAATGATAATGGCTCCATAAAAAAGTTGTTTTCAAGAAAAACTGACTTAAATATAACTCTAAAAAGGAACTCATTGCTCTTTTTTTAGCCAACGAGAATGGGAATAAGATAGGAAGGTAAAAGGAAAACATAAATATCTAGGTGCTGTGTACCTTTCTCCTTTTTATACATCAGTTTTGGAAAAATTAAGTTATCATTCTGATATTCCTAAAAACTTTAGACTAAATCCAATAGACTCAAATGACAATCTACAGCAGTCTTATTAACAGTCTGATTCACTGCATTTAAACCAGGCCATTTCTGAGAAAAGCTCAGTAGAAATTGAAAAAAAATTGAGAAAAAATATTTTTGTTTAAAAAGAAACAGAAAATAGGCTTCTTTATCCATCTTGACAACTTAGTCTACCAGAAAATCATGTAAAACTGTAGAAAATTAATCTTGTCATAATTTTAGTAAATAAAAGAGAGATATATCTTCATTGTGTGCTTTTCTTATCCTTATTTTTAAGCAAAAAAATTACAATTGAAATAATGAGCAACTAGATATCATGAGGTGTAAATATGAACAATTTTTAACTACTCCTAAAAACAGAGGCTTAAAATTAGCAAACTCTTAAAGGAAATGGTTCAGAGATTTCCAATCCAAAATGAAAACAGTAAAATATAAACAAGGATACTACCCATCAGAAAGCAAGTGTTTCTGAAAAAAAAAAAATGTTTGCAGGGAGCAATAGAAATCCAGTAAGATCCATCTGCAGGCAAGTCCAAATAGGCCCATTCTTCAAGAAAATTGGCAAGGATTTTTTTCCTGACAGTTTCCAGCCCTGCTCCTCCTCTTCGCACTAGAAACAGACACAATTTTTCAAAATAATTTGAGAAACGTGTTGAGATTCCTTCCTGTATTTCAGTCCCATATGATTAAATGACTGGGAGATGCTCTTCCTGGTGCTGTCTGCCTCTGTGCAATGCAACTGCATTTTATGACCAGTAAACTGAGAATAACCATCCTCCCCCATTCCACGGAGTTGAAGGATGAAGAGAAAGCAGGTCACGTATATTCAACAAGGATGGAAACCATGGTATGCTGGTGTAAGACTTTGTTCATTTTTTTGCTGCACCCAAGCATTTGGCACTTCTTCCTCCCAAGCACCTGTAGAGCAGCAGTATTTGGTTCCTATCACGTTTCATCTAAAATTTAAGTGGATTGACTTCGAAGTAAGTCTTGGATAGCTTAGTTGAACTGAAACACATGAGGGGCAAGTCATATGAGCCTGTTGGCAGCAGGCAATGGGCAGCTAGGGTGGTGACTTCTTCCAACAGCACAACCAGGCCCTGAAAGAGGCTGTCTGGTTCAGCCCTGGGACACACAGATGTCGAGCTGGTCTGCAAAAAGCATGGAGGGTCCCAAAAGCAGTTTGCTTTCTCCTGTGCCATGCTGAAAGTCCAGGATGGGCCCCAGTCATACACTGATGAACGACCCCACAAAGCTGCATGGAGCACATGCTAAATAGAAGCAGAGGGGGATTTGTACAACATGTTCAGCAGGAGGTCAAAAGGTTCTCGGAACTATAAGCACAAAATTATTTGCTGCAACAGTGATTTTCCTGAGGTCTGTAGGAAACCTCAGTGCAAACAGTGGCAAATCACAGAGCGTTGCAAGAACCCTAAATGCAAGGAAAAGCAGTGTTATTCTTAGCTTTAGCTATTAGGGAAACAGGTCAGATTCAGTCCACTCACCAGAGAGGTCTCAAAGTTCTCCTCCTCACCTCTGTGTTTCTGATGACCCCAGCAGGCAACAGGACAGTGTACTGAGACTGTGCCAGATGCACCAGGACCAAGATGCCCTTAAGGGCACAACAGGTCTTTTGGCACACAAATAAATTACATCATTAAGTCCACCACAGATGCTGCTATTTTCTTCCCATTCCTAGTTTTTGAAAGAGGCAGTAGCAGAAGTGATTTGGAGACTGACAGTGCTGTAAGTAATGCAAAATAGAGGTAGAAGACAATGTGCAAGGTGCAGCTGAGCCAGGAAACAACAGCAAACAAATGAGCCATGCAGACATGGTCTCCCTGCACTTCAGTCAAGGAAACGAGGATTCTAAAATACCAGAGCCCAACATTGCATTTGCTTCAATTGCTTATTCTTCAGGTACCTCTCTGAACTTCAGTGGGTTTTGATGCTGCCTCTAAGGCAGCCCAATTCACTTTTTTCCTTTTCAGATTTGGACACTCAAGCTTGAGAATACATACAGTGTATTTTCTCAGAAGTGAAAATACTTGCGAGTAAATATTTTTGGCCAGATCCCTAATCATCACTCACTGGACACTGATGTGGTCTCATTCTATGGGAGATGGAAGGAGTGAATCAAGTGATGCTGGTTTCAAATATGAGCACATCTTTGTACTTTCTTTGAAACATAAGTTAAGCTGTTGAGTGCAGATCCTTACTCACTGTAAAGTAGTGTGAATATTAACACTAGTGGAGTGATACAAAAAAATGCAAACTGGTTGATGGCACTAAACAGAAAGCAAGCAGAATAATAAGAACCAGCTTGTCATCTCCAGGCCAAATCTGACATTTTAGCAGCAGACATCATGCAGAAAACACAGTGCCTTAATATACAGCATCAGGTACTGAGTTCAGCACTCTTTTAGAAAGCATTGGAAGTGAAGGAGATGAAAGCTGGAGAAAGAGCAATTGTTTGGAAGTGGCTGCTCATTTGTTGTACCATCTTCAAAAACAGGAAGAGTAATATTTACTGTGCTGTGCAAATTATCTCTCAAAATACTACATGAAGTGCCTTATAGAAAGAGTATTTTGCTTTTTAAATTTTGTCCCAGAGCCCTGGGTAGCATCCTATTTAAGCACAGAAAAGGTTTTGGTTCGTGAATTCAGAGTGACATTTTTGAGGTCTGTGTTCCTTCTCCAGTTATGCTTCAAAAAATGCCTGTGTTTTGATGGTGAGATTATGAAGTTTGGGAATATGAAAAAATCAGCTGAGGGGGAAAAGAAAAGAGAGAGAGGGTTAGCTGTAGCAGTGACTCTGCAAACTGAGACCCTGCTGTAATCCAGCATTGGAGGGAGTGAAAACAAGAGCGGGAAAAGGATCTATAGGAGAGCTAAATAACAATCTAGGGAAAATTTTTTGTTTATTGAAATGAAACCTGGAACAGAGAAGAGACAGAACTTTCTCTGCAGGGAAATTAATAAAGCAAAAGCTTGTTTCAACTTAGAAGTAAAATGCAGAAGCTGTGAATTTCAGAGAAAATTATGTCTCTATTGCTTTAACTGCAAAGTTGTTTTCTTTTTTTCAGGGCACTGACATCTTTTCACTTTTACAGCCTCAATTGACCTGGGTCTCTGCTCTCAGGTGTTTTTCACTAGGCCACAAATCTCAGAATTAGAGACATTGGGGAGGGGAAAATGGCACCACTTTTTCAAAGTGCCATCATAATTTGCTAATTCAAGCCTTTTAGAGCCCTAAAAAGCCCTCACTATCATCCACTGAGGCATTTCAGCAACCACTGAGCCCATTCTAAGACATAATCAGAGGTCCATTGAGAGAAGTCTGAATGAGTCACCAGGTAGGGCACCACCACCTCCTCACAGTGAACTAAGGCAGCAATTTCCCCAAGATAAAGGATAATCAGGTTCCAGTTTCCCAACCTTGAAAATCAGTGTCATTTCCTTCAACGTATATTTGGGGAAAAAAAAAAAAAAGAAAATAAAAGAAAAGAAAAATAGAAGAATAATTGCAGTTCTCTCTCTTGATCTCTTGGTTAAGAAAAAGCATGGAATTTTTGCCATGTTACCCACATCAGGGCTCTAACAGCGTTTAGGAAAGGATCAAGAAAAAGCACAATTCAACACATCTGCCACAAACAAAAAGCTCCAAGCCCTGAAGATACTGACTTCTATGAGAAGAGTAACACATCTGGCTCAGTTTTTATTTACATCTTCAGAAAAACTGTGCAAAATTCACACAATCCTTTGATGCTGGTGAGGCTTTAGAGGCACACAGCAGCCAAGCCTCTAATGTGTTTTCTATAAGTAGCCAGGAACTTTCGTATCTATTCCAAAATTCACTTCTCCAAATTACATAAAACACTGCCAGCCTTAGAATGACGTTGGGTCCAAATGTTAAGCATATTAACTGTGGTACTAAGCAGCATACAAAATGTGTGCAATGAGATTTACCACACAACTCTTCAAATCCCTGGAGCTTCTGGAATGAGAAAAAAACCCTCACTCAAAATTATTTCATTTTACAGTTCAGCTCAAAAAAAAAAAAAAAGCTGGCATTGTTCTCAATATTTCAATACCAAAAATTCTAAAACAAAATATTTTTGAACACAAACGTATGTGACTTTTGCTTGAACTATAAAAATATATGCCTCTCATAAGCCTCCCCCAGAAAAAAAAAGCAAAGGTAGTCTTACTGAAATAAAGACAGTAACAACAGGACTTCC
This sequence comes from Florisuga fusca, assembly GCA_038090715.1. NCBI lineage: Eukaryota > Metazoa > Chordata > Aves > Apodiformes > Trochilidae > Florisuga > Florisuga fusca. Next base: position 16,504,743 of record JAAWXA010000019.1, read on the forward strand.
TAGGCATCATGTTTTTTGTTCCCTCTGTCACAGTCAGCATTCCAAATGTTGTCCAACTACAGTTGTCCTCTGACAAATTAACCTTGATAAATAATTATGACCATAAGGAAAAAATGCCATCTTACTTCTCCATCAACATCCCCAACAGGAAAAACACGATTAAAAAAAAAAAAAAAAATTCCTTAAATCTGTATCTTCCAAGCCAAGGAAGTCTGTAAGCCCTAACACCAAGGCTAATGATGGTGAAAGTTCAGTGACTAGAAATTTAGAAATTGTGCACAAACGTTGAGCATGTTTCTTTCAAGGAATAGCATAAGCAAGCAGTGATAAATTTCTATTCTGTTTGCTTTGCTTCGTTACATTATTAGAGAATATGGACACTTGTTCTGCAAAGGTTTGGCACTTATTTCATGTTGGAAATGCAATCTACCTAACACAAAATGTACAGAAGTTCTTGGATGTCCACAACCACAAATAGCCTTTTTGGGGTGCACCATTACTAGTCTGTCCCACATGACCAGAATGAAAGCTTGATCCTTTCAGCTCCTTAGCAACATGCAGCCTTTCCTCAGGAGTGTAAATACTAGAAAATGAAGCCTAGCAGAACTGCAACACCCCTTACACACATGGCACAACTTAACATCCTCAGCAGCAGCCTTTTCACAGCTCTCCAGATGCTGGTGTTTGGCCTTTTTTCTCTTTTTCCTTTCCCCCACCCCCTCCCCAGCCCCAACTCACATTTTTGAATTTTTTTACTGCTAAGTTTCCTTCAGGCTGATTTTAGTGTCCCATCAGCACCAGGTATGAGAAAAGTCATATTCAGCCTTTCTGATTCAAGGTTTTCATAACTGGAAAGGAAATGAAAGTGTCAGGACATTTTACAGAAGTTGGAAAATAGAAAGGTAAAGAAGTCACAGAAAACAAAGTGAAGAGCAAAAAGAAAACAAGATAAAAAATCAAAAATCCAATTCACTTAAATGTTGCATCCTTTTAAAGAAGGATTTTTTTTTCCAAGTACAGGCAAACTGAAGGAAATAGAGAACATAGATTGTGATTTTGGATAAGAAATTAATTTCAGAACTAGACTACCTAGCCAAAAAGCAGCATTGCCAGTAGCAAGATCAGATATGTGCTTTGGATACAAATTTATGAAAATATTACTGGACAGCCAATAAAAACACTTGACTGCTGGGCAGAATTTCATATAATTAATTTTCTTGCAATTGAAAAAAAAAAAAGAAGTTGGAATTTCAGGACTCCTAGAGCTAGTCTAATGCAGCTACTACCTGCTTGATTTTTTTTTTTTTAATTTGAAAGTACTCTTAATGCATGTGTGCAAGCCAGGACTACAGAACCCTTTTGGAGTTAAATATAGCAAGGATACACACAATTCTTCTTTAGGCTTACATGTTCTTCTTCTTAGTACCCAAAAGCATTGTGGCTTAGAAACTACCAAATTATCTTCAATCCACATCACCCTAAACTCCCTTCTTATATCAAGTAATCACTGGAAAATCCAGTGAAGTCCAAAGAAATTAGCATCCTAATTGTTCAAATTTCAGCCTATGGCTTTTACTGTGGAAGGAAGCTCTATCCTTGATCTTGAAGAAAATTGGTGCAAAAAATGCATACTTTTTAAGCTGAGTCTTTCCATGGAGCTATTGCTCTGCAATTACGATTTTTTTTCTGTTGCAAATTTATTTCCAATAGTAAATTGGAAAATATCCACTCTAAGAAGTTCAGTTATGATCAGAAGATTAATACTATAACAATTTAATCTTCTTTATTCCATATCTTTTTGGAGGAGAGGCTGTAGCTTTGATTCTGAGTCGCACAGGGTGGAACAAGCATTTATTTCTGTTTGCTTTGCTGGGCCATAGCTGGACCATAAGAGGTAGGTGACACTAGGAATCATTAATAACACAGTCAGCAAAACATAGATTGAATAATCCTTATCAAAGAGTGATACAAGAATCACAAGGAATGTCTTTCCTGGATATCTTCACTGGCAGGAGATTTTGGGCTGCTAGATAGTGTGTTAAATGTGCCTGTTAGCAAGTTAAGAGGCTGTTTCATACAAATGAGCCAAGGGGAACAAACAGACCATGCTAGTGCCATTTTTACACAGGTATTTTCTAACTATAATTCCACTAGGCAGTTTAAGACAAGTAGAAGTTTAAACTAACACCCGTTCAGGGAAATTTCTCACACTGACATCAGCATATAGCTATTCGAGACAGTAATGAGATTGGTCTTCTGGAGAACAAATCTGAATTGCTGAATGGTAAGCACAGACTTATCAAGGTAAATGAGAAGAAGCCTTATTTTACAAAAGACAAAAAAAGAGTAAAATAGTGGATTCTAGTAATAATATTTTGACACAGATTCAAATACAAATCTGCTCTTTTTCCCCAGACATAATATTTTCGTAATTGGTTGATCTTGCATAGTAATTATTTTGCCATAAATTTCACATGAAGGTCAGATTCTAGTTGCTGTCTTCACAAAGAATGAACCAGTGATTAGGGCAGGACACTGAAAATCAGAAACTCTGGCTACAAATTTTGCCAGACTTACAAGGCTATCTTATTTCATTCATGACTACAGTGACATTTATGGATGATCTGTTGCCTTTCTGGAATGACACAAAGGGATGAGGCGCCAGCATGTGAATGCTTACAAACATTTAAATAGAAGTTTACTGCATGCATAAAACAGTCCTGCCTATTTCTACAGTCTGGTTTCCACTATTTCAGTGTGATATTGAGAAATCCTATTCTGTAGCTTAGCAACAGTTTTGTTTCAACTGGTGAAAGAAATGTTAAAAACAAACCACAACAAACAACAATATAAAAAAGAATCATGTTAGATGTTCCCACTAGCACAGATTCAAAGTGATTCAAGTCCAGAACAAGCAAAAATCAAACCATCCAGAAAGGGGAGAAATTTTTATCCAAACAGACTTGACTTACAGACAATAATTCGGCTTGCACTGTGTTTTCAATGCATAAATTTTGCTATTTCAAACCGTCTTCAAAGCCAAGTATGTTTTTAAAAAATGTGGAACATTAATCATCAACCATGACTAGACTACTACACAGCTTTGTTACCATAATGCAAATAGCAAATACAGCAGAGTGCCCAAGTACTTGGGTACTTGGTACCATGGCTGGATTTGCAGATAACCACGCATTCAATTGGTATTTGAAGCTGGTGAATCCTTCTGCCACCAGCTGAGAATGCCATAGCCCAACCATAAAGTGATGGGCACTGCAGGTGGAAGCCTTTGCTGATGTTCTGTGCCCCTTCCCAAGGCCCAGCACCAATTCCTAATGTACTTGACTACACGCATATATCCTGATTATTCAGTTGTATTACTTCCACTCTTGTAAAAGTCAAATATTTTAATGAAATAATTTGGAGAAAAAGAGAACTGTTCAACAGAAGTCAGAAGTTATAGAAGCAGGGTGTCTACCTAGCCAAGGTCAAAACGTTTTAAAGAAATAAGCATTGAGGAAATTTTGTTATGGATCTACATTTAAAAATGTTTTTCATCTTTATTGTTTTTATTCAGTGAGCCTTTCCAAAGGTCACTGAAGTCAGTGAACATCTTTCCCTTTACATCAACAGACCCTAAATCATTAGAAGCTCTATCACATTTAAGTTAAGCTTTTTCAAAGGAATGCTGAATGTACAATGAAATAAGGTGGTTTACTCGCATTTGGTGGAGAAGTTACCTAGGATTTTTAGGGAATTGCTACTAGCTTCAGTAATTTCATCCATGTTTTACCAGCTGTTAATCTTTGTAGTGAAAAACAGTGTGGAAGGAATTTATTTTTCCAGCTGATGACTAGGTGGTAATTTGCCAAAACACCCACATGCTTGACAGAGGAGATTATGAAGGGGAGGGAGATCCAGGTAGCAGATTCTTGCTAATAAAAATCTGGAATGTATTAGTTCAAGGGAGTGGGGGAGAGAGATATGTTAAATGGCAAGAGGACAAGAACATCCTCAGTAATTCTATCTCCTTCAGAGATTGTACAGAAAGACTGAACACCTAGAAGTAAGGAAAATTGGCTCCTTCTTTCTAGCTGTCTGCGAATTATACCCTGGAGTGCACTCCACTACCTCCCTTTCCAGATGCAGTCTTGGGAAGCTGCATCACTCAGACTGATATTTGTATCATCACAGTTCCCCAGACATTACTCCCCATGCTACTCACTTCACTGTCTTCTGTTGCACTTTCATCACTTTCTCACCAGGCCTCATGCTGAAGTTTCCTTGCGCAGCCACACACAGCAGCAGCTCCTTTTAATTGGTGCCTTGGGTGGCAAGCAACTTCCTGACTTTTTACCTCCCAGCATGGCTGAGGAATGATTTGGAGCCCTGCTGGGAGGTACCAGTGTGTCTGCTTCCTCAGACCTCCCAAAGGTGTGCAAGAGGAGACCAGCCAAGGCAGCCACCCTGTTGCAGCAGGGGCAGAGTCAAGCATCACTACCTCCCACCAGCTCCCACCAGCATCACGCTCTCCATGAGCGCACACCATACCAAGGGGACACTCTGTAGTGCCCAGAAGTTCCACAGAGGTGGTGGTCTGTCCCACACTTATCTCTGTTCCACTTCGTGGACCCACTGGTACTGTTCAGTGAATTTGTTTCTGGGAGCTCCACATTTCTGAAACCCCCAAGACAGAGACATGGTGCTTTTGGAGCAAGTCCAGAGCAGGGCCATGAAGATGATCAGAGGGCTGGAGCACCTCTTCTATGAAGACAGGGTGAGAGAGTTGGGGTTGTTCAGCCTCGAGAAGATTGGGGAGAACTTACAGTGACCTTCCAGCATGTAAAGGGCTTACAGGAAAGCTGTGGAGGGGCTTTTTACAAGGGCATGTAGTGATGGGACAAGGGGTAATGGTTTCAAACTAAAGAGGGTAGATTTAGGTTAGATATCAGGAAGAAATTCTTTAGCGTAAGGGTGGTAAACTGGAACAGGTTGCCCAGGGAAGCTGTGGGTGCCTCCACCCTGGAGGTGTTCAAGGACAGGCTGGATGGGGCTTTGAGCAACCTGATCTAGTTCAAACTGAGCCCATGGCAGGGGGGCTGGGACTATATGATCTTTAAGGTCTCTTCCAACTCAAATCATTTCATGGTTCAATTGTTTCAACCACAAAAGTCATTGTACTCTTGTATTTACTTTCATTCTTTGCAAAGCTCTGTCCTTGCTGAGGCAACCCAGCACCCAGACCAGGCCTCAGCACCCCTTGCTGTGCTCCATGGAAGGAGGAGGCTGTTGGGAAGGGCTGAGAGCAGAACAGGCAGGCAGATGAGGCTGGCAGTGGCCCTGCTCCTGGCTGGGCAGGGAGGGAGCCAACTCCCACAGCCTGCAAGAGCAGGTAAGGGCCAAACTGCCTGACCAACACCCAGCAGGGAAATCAGGATGAAGCAAACCCCTGGGGAATTCGCTCAAGGTCAGATCCCTCGGAGGAAGTCAACTTGAGCACAGAAAACACAGATCTTTAGAAGCCTTAGAAATTGATTTGAAGAAACTGAAGTGAATTTATAGGCAAAATACGTCAACAAATCTTGTTTTAGTGCTATGAGCATGGTTTAGCATTCCTTTCTAGCACTTCGTTCCCTAGGGCATAATCATGTATCTGTATAGACACTGATGCAAGCTAATCCAACAGAGTTTGGAAAAATAAATGAATAACTAAAGGGACAAGAGTAGTGTTTGCTGACTGCTTCTTTGTATCATCCTTTTTGCAGATTCTTTTTCTTGTCAGTGCTTATGAAACCGCTAGCCATGAAGATTTTTTTTATATAGGTGAACTCACTTAAATGCAATAGAAAAGCACAAGGGAACACTGTTCTGAGGAAATGGATATTGCTAGATAGCTTTTAATAATTCAAGTCACCACCATTTCAGAAAAGACATTCTTAACCTCAATAATTTGAATTTGAATCTGCTTACTAGCTTATTGAAAACTGGCCTCTGATTAAATATATTCTAAAAGCAAATACATTTCTTTCTTTTTTCCTCTGTATAAGCAAAGAGATCAAGAGGTATAACCAAGGTCAGCTGCAGGCATAGACAAGGTAGGTGATAAAAAGAGCAGTAACCTCCTAGGGACAGCAAGGTGGACATGACCCTGGTGCCTATTTTTCCTCCTGCAGAAGGCAAATTTGGTCTGTCTGCTTTTCATCATTCAAAGGCCAGAGCATGTAAGCTGCTGATGCTTACAGGAAATACTTGTAGACATGTCCAAAGTCCCGGATATCTTTCTTCTGGTCTGTGGTTGGGCACCTTTCCCCACCAAGCTTCTCCCTCTACTAGGACACCACTTCAGGCTCTCCCCTATGGATGAGCAACCCACGCTTCTGGTCAGACTGCAGCATTTGGAAGAATATAGGGCACCTTCAACATGTGTCTCGGAATGCAAAGACGTTGTGAATAGATACACAGTTTCCCGTAACAGCATTTCAATAAAGTTATGAGCTCAGAGTGATTGTTTCTGAGATTTTTGGAAGTGTGAGATACACTCGACCTCATCAATGTTTTCAAATATGTAAGGGGTGAGTGTCAGGGAGATGGAGTTAGGCTTTTCTCAGTGGTGACCAGTGGTAGGACAAGGGGTAATGGGTACAAATTGGAGCATAGGAGGTTCAAATTGAATATTTGAAAAAATTTTTTTACAGTAAGGGTGACAGAGCCCTGGAACAGGCTGCCCAGGGGGGTTGTGGAGTCTCCTTCACTGGAGACATTCAAAACCCGCCTGGACACGTTCCTGTGCGATGTGCTCTAGGTGGCCCTGCTCTGGCAGGGGGGGGTTGGACTAGATGATCTTTCGAGGTCCCTTCCAACCCCTAGGATTCTATGATTACTTCCCCACTCCAGTGTTCCTATGCTAGTTTAAAGTTGAGGCTAATAAGTAAAGAGTAAGAAGAGATTAATGCTGGAATTTAACTGTACACTGCTTGATACAAACACTCTCGTCATCTAATTTCTCCTAAAAAAGGAGAAGCATGATTTTATATAAAAATTTTAATGGTACCAAGTTTTTATGCTGAGGAGCACAGTGAATTTACATGTTAGAAGATGGCAGTCACATCTTTGATGCCATTTATGTTCCTCAACCTCAAGTTTCAGTTTCTCAACTCTTAATTTTCAGAGCTTTGACTTTGAAAGTACACTTTCCCCAGAAATCAGTTCCACAGCATCAATGGTGGATTATATTTTACGGTCAGACACAAAAAATTGTCACGGATTGAGCAGATCTTCATCAAGTATAGCATTACAACCTAATAAAATCAGCATAAACTCAGGCTTTTTCCAATAACTAACAATTTGGAACCTTTTTTTGGAACTTGAGTCTATGTTATGTATTCATATATTCATGTTCTCTATGTGTAGCAAGAGATTACTGGATGTGTCTCAGCACATAAATCTAACAGCATAAGGAAGTGTTTTAGAGAATCATAGAATGGTTTGTTTTGGAAGGGACCTTCAAAGGTCATCTAGCTCAACTCCCCTGCAGTGAGCAGGGACATTTTCAACTAGCTCAGGTTGCTCAGAGCACTGTCCAATCTGACCTTAAATATTTCCAGGGATGGGGCATCTACCACTTCTCTGGGAAATTTTCAGCACTTCGGTGTAAAAAATGTCATTCTCATACCTAGTCTAAATTTAGTTTTAAACTCAGTTTCAAGACCATCCTTTTAACTGCTACTGAAGGAATGAACAAAACAAAAACCCAAAACCAACCAACCAACAAAAAAAACCACCAAACCTCAACATATCTACCCAACATCAAAATGTAATACTGTATGCTGAAAATTTTGCATCCAAGAAGTTTCAATTCTTTAGGGTTATGAGTAAAGTACTTTCCTTCCTTTTGTATTAAACAATCATCTTTTTGTTTCCAATCAGATGGCTACTGTAGTTGTATAATAAAGCTAGAGAATACATTTACCCCACCTTTCTCAGCTGTATTCTTAGCCAAGGATGATAGCACATCTTAAGATGACAAATAAGGTAACTTAATCAGGGAATGTAGCTATGCTGGCATTTATGCCTACTTTACAAGAAAAAGAGAAACTCAAGGTAGAAACACTCTCCTGTCACCTAGCTATCAGCTTTTCCACACAGAAGGCAGCACACTCCATTCTTTATCCTTTGTTTTAAAGTTTGCCCGGAATCTCTGCCTCAGTTTCCATACCAGAAGTCTAAATAAGAACAAAGTTGATGCAGCTCCACTCTGAGGAAGAGCAGCTCAGGTCAGTGAGAAAGCAGAGGGATGAAGGGGAGAGTTCTCGGTGCTTTTGGGTGATTGATGTGTTGTAAACAAAGACGATAGAAATCCTAGGTCTGGCTCAATGCATGGGTGTTAATAGCAGGCAGACAGGGAAATATCTTCCATGACTCATTTTCTGTCTGCATTACTGGCAAAGCTCTATTATGTTTTCAAAGACAGAAAGCATCTTCACAGATCTGAAAGACCATATAAAGAAAGAAATCTGCAGATAAAAGATTATTTGTTTTTCAAATCTTAAAACTATCAGAATGCCAAGATTTAGCTTCTTTTTTATACCAGGAAATGGCGAGAAGTGAGGAGACGTGGAATTGAAGAGAGGCACCATGTACATCTTAGCCATGAGAGGAGTAAAATAAATTTTTTTTTGTTTCCTCCCACTTGTCCCAGCTCACACTGACAATGCTGCAATTGGAAAAAATCTCTCTCAGTCTCAACTCCTCAGCTTATAGTCCAAATCTAAATCAAGGCAAGGATTTTAAGATGCCTGAAATATATAATTTTTCTTGTTTTAAAAAGGATCAGAAACTTTGATTTTCATATTACAATGCGGATAAAATGAAGGGGATGAGGGAGGGAATGAAGGAAGAAGTGAATCCATTCCCACTTGGGAAGTGCATTATGCCCTTAAAAGTTAGTATTCTAGACACAAATGTGAGAAGATTGTTGGGATTAAGCTTGGCCCCTTGCAAGAAACTTGCAGACACAGCCCTTCAAGACAATGTGTTCTACAGATTGCAAAGCAGTGGTAGGTCGAGATGTAAAAACTGACTATAGCCTTGGCTGAGGTACATATAGGTTGGTTGACTATACCTCTGGTTTGAGGTATTCAATTGAGAAGCCAAGCTTACTGCAGTCTCTGACTACTCCACACCATGCTATTGAGACAACCTGGTATTTTTGCTCTAAATTTGACTCCCTCTGCCGTAGGAGGCAGACTCCCTCTGTCCAAAGGAGGGCAACCAGGCTGGTGAAGGGACTCAAGCACAGACCCTATGAAGAGAGGCTGAGAGAGCTGGGGCTGTTCAGCCTGGAGAAGAGGCGGCTCAGGGGAGACCTCATCACTCTCTACAACTCCCTGAAAGGAGGTTGTAGCGAGGTGGGAGTTGGTCTCTTTTCCCAGACAACTTTCAACAAGACAAGAGGACAGAGTCTTAAGTTGTGCCAGGGGAGGTTTAGGTTAGATATTAGAAAAAATTTCTTTACAGAGAGGGTGATCAGGCATTGGAATGGGCTGCCCGGTGAAGTGGTGGATTCTCCGTCCCTTTTAAAAAGAGACTGGATGTGGCACTCAGTGCCATGGTCTGGTAACCGCAGCGGTGGGTCAAGGGTTGGACTTGATGATCTCTGAGGTCCCTTCCAACCTGGCTAATTCTATGATTCTATGATATATTCTTAGTACTCAGTCACTGTGCTCCATTCAAAACCAACAGTTATCTGACTCTCAGTATTCGCTCTGTATTTTTGTGAACAGTGGCATTTATCTTGAAAGGTCTTTCAAATCTGAGAATTTCATGGAGAAGTCTGTTTTTGTAAATTTCCAATGGAAAGTTTTCGAAGTCGAAAGCTCTTGTGTGGCATAATCACCATACAAGCTCCTCTACTGGATGTTTCAATGCCATTCTGTTTCATGAAACTGTTTCTGTTTCATTCTGTATCATAGGTTGGGTTTGGTTCTAATGCAAAATAAACATATTGAAACCAGTCAAATTCCTGCAAAACATCCAGTCCCCAAGTGGTCAGTCCTGAGGCCATGACAGCACCAACAAGCAGCGGGTAACTGGCTTCTACTAATGTGTCAACCAGAGTGCAGCAACACGTTGCTGGCTCACACCCAAATGTTCAGATCATTATCTCCTTTACCAAAGCCTAAGTTTCATCTGAAGATAACAACCTGCTTCTATTTTATATTCTGCTGCAAAGATTCTGTGCAGGTAATGCTGAAAAACAAGATTAAGAAGCAAAAGGTTAAGAAACAGAATAAACAACAGCATCCTACACACTAACAAACTAAACAGGAGCACAAGAATACTAAAACAGCACTGAGTACTTATTATCAAAGCATCTGTAAAAAATAAAACTCAGCCTGCTCTAAATCAGGATGCCAAAAATTTTTAACATGGGGATGTAGCAGAACTGGAACAGAAATTATTTGGAGAAGACAGAAAACAAATATCAGTGTTTATTCAAAATTTCTCTACAGCACATATAGTACCTGATATAGTTGGGGCATTACAAAGCAAAGTGACCCTGGAAGTAGCTTGACTAGCAGCATTTTTTTTTTTCTCACATGCACCCTCCAGTCCACAGAGCATAAAAACAGCTTCTTCTCTATAAGTTTAGAGCTTTCTTTGCAGCTTCAGAGATGAGGGGGATAAATATTTCACATCTTTTTCTCAAGAGAGAATAATTTTCTTTGTATCTTAAAAAAAAAAAAAAAAAAGAGACAAGCATCCCCCTACACACTGTCAATTACATATGTACTAAATAAGGAAACTGTTCAAGTGGTTCTTGTTACGAAAGCCAAATATAAAACCATCTTTAATTATAAATTCTAAATGATGAGTGCCTCTGTAGCTCAATGAGCTTGAATGCATTGTAAACAACTGAGACAACAATGAGGGAGTCAAACTATTTTAGAGAAGATGCCAGTTAGAAACAGGTCTCTCCCTATCTTGTATCAGTTATCTATCTGGAACATAAGAAATGCAAGAATATGGGGATTTTTTTAAAAAAGAAAGAAACATGGAAGTACTGATAAACACCTCCTTCAATGGCTCTAGATCTGCAGATATTTGTCTTTCAACGGGCTCCTTGTGTGTGTCTGATTGTGGACAAAAGTCTTTGCCTCAGTTGAACAGAAAGAAAATCAGCTATGAAGTTTCATGGGAGAAATTTGAGACCATGTGAAGAGACTATCAAATTGTCTTTGGAGCAAAGAGAGACTGTTTAGTAACTGAAGTGGTTCAGTTTGGGCTCAAACTTGTAGCTGAAACACCACAAGGATAGCTCCTTGTGCCAGCTAAGGAAAAGGTCTGAGTTTAAGTAACAAGTTTGGTCAAGACCAGAAGGAGGACAATATCTGTAGGTTAATAACTTCAATTGAACAAACAATATGACTAGAAAAATGAGACAAGGTTTTAGGTATTTAAGCCTAAAATAAAACCAGCAGTTTTCTCAGCTAAAAGCAAGCTGATAAATGCATTGCTAGGGGCTCAGCTAAAAGGACAACTGTAAGATCATTTTTTAAGTGCAAAGATAGTTAGCATCCACACGGGATAACATGAGGTGAGGAGGGTGAGAAAGAAAAAAAGACTGATACGGTAATTTCACCCTGGGGAGAACAGAGGCTGGTTGTAAAGACAAGTAATGTATCTCTGGTGGACCACAGATTTTCACGTGCTATAAACCACTGAATAGACCCTATACTTCTGGAATCTATCATGAATTTTAGCTTTTAGACTCATCTTCAGGTATTTCTGTAGTTAGGGACCTTACAGGTCTTATGGCAAGGATGAGAGAGCGTCAGCTCTGTACAGAACATTTACTCACTGTCAGCAGGATTGGTTTGGGGGTTTTTTTTGCCCTTTATAGATTCCCAGTGAAAGTTTATTTTGCTGAAGAATGTTTGCTTAGCTTCACACCTACTGCAAGAGCAGCTTTCCTACATTCCTGCAGGGGCAGATGCAGAATCTGGGGATGCTGATAGTGTTTCTGTGGGACATATTTGTTGTTGTAGAATAGTAGAGATGAACAGGAATGTTTTATGTTTGAGTTTTTTTCTCAGACATGTTTTAAGTGTGTGAAGAAGTTTTTGCTTGTTTTGCTTAGATTAATGCAAATAGGGATTTGTATGAAGTCCAGAACACATGGTTCTGAAGTTTCTTTTAATAGTTAAGCTTCTCTGATTTAGTTGTGAATGCTTAATGAATTTTCATTCAAGTACCAAGAAGGTACAAGTGGTGCAAGAGATGAACATTTTTATAGTGAAGTAGTTCCCTGTAATGAACAAATAACTCTCAAAACATTCCTCTAGGGGAGCATTCCTTATGGGTAAAAATCCCTTCAGATTACATCTGGCTGGCTTCTTGTTTTTTATTTTTAAAAGTTGCCACTAGTGGAGATGAAGTGGATAAAATAAACAGTAGCTTTAACCCAGTAATCTGAACATCATCTCTTGTACACATGCAGACAATTTGTGTCAATGTGGTGCAAGGTGTTAACACTGGGACTAATGGAACCAGGCTTATACAAGAGTAAAGGTATCAAGGCAAGGATATGAGAGTAAAACTGTTGAGACAAGTGTGCATTAAGTCCAATCCAAACAAAGTGACTTTTGACAAAATCCATAGTCATTCTTCTGTAGAGAGATAAGACTGGAGAGATGCTCCTCTCTTCTTCATATCGAAGAAAAGGTTCCAGAGCATCATGGCATGTTAGCTCCACTGTTGTCTCACCAGTCCACACAGCAGAAAGAATCTAAAACCCATGTGCCAATGAGAAGCACACCCATGTGAGGGCAGAGAAGGGGGCTTTATAAAGAACCTGCTAAATGGTAAAGCACTGCTTAGTTCAGTAACATGCAAGTTTTGCACTCACTCCTGCAGAGTTCCAGGGGAAAACTGCCTGAGTATTTTCAAGGAGCTACAGTTCAGGGGCTTAATGGTACTGGTTTCCCATCTCAAAGGCTCACTGACACAGGCCTCATGCTGAGCTGCAAGCCTTGGTGTCTATATGGAAATAGTTAGGAGAAGTCAGATTTGAATTCTTGAGTGTAGGTACATTTTCAGTAACATCATTCCATCTCAAAACATATTGATAACATCTGAGCTAGGAGTAGTTTTTGTTTCACAATTAAGGTGCATGAAGTGTTATCTGATCATCTTCTCTTGACTGCATTGGGATAGTGCTGGAGCAGCCTTAGAAGAAACAGGCAATGGAGAGGCCAAGGAGATATCCTCCATGCATTCCTGATCAAGAGAGTTTGAATTCTGAATACTAGACCAGGCCACCACAAACTGTTGAGACAGTGTCTGCTAAGAAATTACAAGTCATTCTGCTTCTAGCTGTGTATGTAATTTCTCAGTTAGCAATAGTTACACAGAAAGCAGATCCCAGCTGGCAAGACCAAGATGACTTTTCAGTCAGAGGTTGAATAGGGCTTAATGAAGATGTGGGGCCAATCTGTGAAGGATCTGTGTTTGCAAATGTAGGAACTACATCAACCAGCAAACTATGCAGCAATGGCATCCACAATTTACTGTTCATACTTGTCAGCTAATAGTTTTTTTCTTGTCTGTCTCTTCTCTCCCATGTTCCTAAGTGCTACTGAAACATGAAATCTTCATTGCTACAATGAGTCCTATGTTCCTCTTGCTTTTGGGAGACTTCTGAGGCATTTCTGCCATCTTTGATTCAACTCATCTTGAGCATCTTCCAGTCTCCAGTTGCTACTTTGAAGCGGTGAGCCAAGGTGTCAAATGCAACAGCTAAATTAGTCTCTACCTCTTGATTGTATGATTAGGCTGCTTTATGCTTCTCCCCATACCTGTGGGCTACCAAAATAATGCTCAACATATAGTAAGTTGATAGGCCCTAATATTTTGTTCAAGGTACCATAATACTTCATATAAGAGTTGCAAGTAGCAATCTTTTTCCTGAAAAATAAATTGTAGGAGAGAGAGAAGCATTGTCTTGCTTATAGGTGTGTGCTCATTTCTAATTTGACCATCAAACTCTTGCACTATGGGAGAAACAAATAATTCAGAACCAAGGTAAAACTACCACAAAAGTAAATTGATGGATATAAGGTTCTATTTCAGCCTCCCATCTAGACTAGAAATTATGTACACTCACGGTGACAAATGAAAAGGAACCCAGGCACACAAAGTAACCCTTGTTTGTGTACAAGATCCTTTATCTCAGACTGCAGCAGCTTAGCTGAGGGAACAGAAATGAAATTGTCACTTTTAGTGCAGAGAGAGAGGTCAAACATGGAAAAAAAAAGTGATTTGCACAGTATTATCTGCCTATCACTATCCAAATATTTTTCTGGAGACAGATTTATAGTGTATATCCAGGATCACTTCACTCATGACAGTAATTGCCTTTTTCATAGTCAAGACAGTTTCCTCCTCACACAATCATTTTTACTGATGTGACTCCTAGAAATCACACACAATCACCCCTTCTTATGATCTTTCTGTCTCTCATCACTGCAAGAAATGCATTGATAACATCAGGCTTCCTTCCATCAAGACATCGCTGTGTCAAACTGAAAATGTTACAGAACCAGCCAACCTTATGGATGTTGATAGATTTGTGGAAGCCAAAAGAACAGAGCTTGATCTTAGAGAGTGTCAACATTACCTATGATGGTAGCCAGATGAGACAAAAGACACCATATTATATACTTGCATAAGTCTTCATTTTTTTTTTTTAACTAGAAAACAATGACTTATCATCTTTTTGTATTTATCTAGCACTCCTCCCTTTCCAACTATGGTGGTTTGTCCTGTTCTTGATTCTACAATTACACTAATGCTGGCAATGATCAGTTTGTAAACTTGTAAATACTAGGTTGCACAGCGTTTTCTCTTATATCTAATAGGATTATCTACCCCAGAATGTATCAATTTATGGCATGGAAAAATCAGCCATTGCTGAGGTTCTAACACAGTGACTTAAATCACTATTGAAATTCTCCAGACAAGGAGCTTCATTGCACTTATCTATGGATTTAAAATAGCATCTCCCAGCACAGAAGGAATGATTTTTCTCCCCCAGAGGGATAGCAGTTCTCTCCAAAGATATCAGATCACAACCTCTCAGAGCCAGGGCAGTATACAAGCTGAATCATACTCATTACCAGAAAGCACACTTTAAGAGGCAACTTTTCCATTTACAGTATTTGATTTGCATCATTGCTGTCAACAAGAGATGCCGGAAATTACCTTATCAGGCCTTTGCTGAAGAACTGGCAGATTTTCCTGTTTGCTTAATAAAAGCTAAAGTGTACTTGATGGCCATAGTACCAATGGCAACCAAATATGCTTATAAAGGGGTGGACAATCTGCTAACTTGGGGATCAAGTTCAATTTGTTGTAGACACATTTCAGTGCTAACCAAGTCACAGCTAGACAATAGCAGCTCTAAATTTATACCTTTGCATCACACACTGCTGTTGTCTCAACTTTCC
Source organism: Florisuga fusca (assembly GCA_038090715.1). NCBI lineage: Eukaryota > Metazoa > Chordata > Aves > Apodiformes > Trochilidae > Florisuga > Florisuga fusca. The sequence continues at coordinate 16,520,246 of JAAWXA010000019.1, forward strand.
ATCTTTCTTCTTTGAGCTTAATATCCATTCAAGAGAATTTCACAAAACATTAGAATCTATCTCCGCATCTCAACCATTCTTCTTGAGCTCTGCTGAAACAATTTTTTACCTGAAACAGGCAGCTGCCTCCCCCACCCCACTCTTGACATTCTGCTACTCTGAGAGATTCCCATCAGATATCCTGCTAAGTGATGCCAGGAGGTTGCCCTTCTTCTTAATACCTCATCTACAAGTACCAGCAAGCTCTTTTTGTGTGTTAGCAGCAAGTAAGCCTTCTGTTATCAAATAGCAAGCAGAGACTGTGGATGAACAGCCCTCACCAAGAGACTCCTAGCGCCATCCTAAATTGCTTCTAGGCTGCAAAAACATTACTCAAAGCAATGCTACTTGCCTCAATTATTATTATGGATATTTCCTCATTTGGAGACCAATCAGGTGCCAGAATAATCATTGAAGATGACAAATGGAAACTGCATGCACCTTTAGAAGAGTCTGTACACAGTTTGCTCACCCTGCAGATCCAACCTAACTGGAACTGGTGGCGAAGAACCTTTCTCCACTGGTCAGTCTATACACATATTAAGAAGTATGCAAGAAACAGGACTTACCTGATGCATCTGTCCACCCCATTCTCAGATGAAGCCCCAGAAATTTCTTTTCCAGTGGAGTTCACCTTGTAGTATACAGAAAACAGGGACAAAGAAATGAAGCAGAAATTACTTACTGCAGCTGTACTGGTAAGGGCCCAGAACCACCCAGTCAGGGCAGAAGCCATGCAACCTTTGTTAACATATGCACACTCAAAAATATTATTTTTAAGAAAGCAAAATAACCATCTTCATTTTTAGCCTACAGTGCTATTCTCCAAGCTGTGGGCTCTTATGCCCCCCTATTATGCCTTTTATTTCCACTACTGCCATTAAAACATCTTTTTGCAAGTTCAGTTTAAATAAAGAAGTCAAGCACATGGAGAAAATAAAATTTTTCAAAAAGCACCCACACTCACCCACTCTCAGCTAAAAGGTAAGCTCTTTTTCCAAGCAAAAGGAAATGAATCTAGAAAAGACTAGCTTCCAAAGCATTGCCCTAGATGCAGCTTTTCAGCATTAAAACTACATCACATATTCACCTACATAAGTACTACACAGACCACTTACTGAAAACTTTATGATAACAGAACTTAAAAATACAAACCACAGTTCAAGTGAAACTAATTCCCAACTCAATGCATCATTATCTGGTGCTTTTGTTTTCTTTCTGAGTACTGGCTCAGAATTTACATAGCCTTGATGATTATTGACATTAGAGTGAATGTTCAGCAAGACAATAAAATTTAGGCACCTTCTGTCTTAAGCAAAAGGAGAAAATAATTGGGGTCTCTTTACAGGCTTCATGGCTTAGATATAAGCAATTCACTGTGATTCTAATTACCTCTGATTCCTTGATTAGCATCAGCATGTCATTCAGGTGACTTCACTTGAAAATCAACATTTTGGTAGTTATCACTTGTAAGAAGGGCTTCTAAATCCAAGTGGTTATCCTTGATCCTTCATTAAGGTAAGAGGTGGTAGAATTGAAAGAGGTGGGGAAGATACTAAAAAAAAAAAAAAGCAAGACCAACAAACTTGAAAAAATTTAGATCTAACTTCAGTATTTTTCCAGGGGAAAAAAAAAAAAAAGTAATCAGTGCCAAGTTTGTGCTGTTTACTTGCAAACAGGTCATGTCACAAATTCATGCACCCTGGAGAAATCCCACTGCCCTATTTTTCCATGCTCCACTAACATAGTGAATATATTTCTGTCTTGACTCGTGAGCTTAGAGTAAAGATAAATGCACTAGATATAGACAGACTCCAAAAATTTTGTCACAAACATTAAGACAAAATGCTGCAGCTTTTGTTTGAAAGCAAGAAAATTAGAAGATGAGTAGTAAAAAAACCTCCACAACACAAAACATAAATTGAGGGATCTCAAGTGGCTAACAACACTTGTACAGCTGACTGCACAGATAATCTCCTTGGACTTGTTTCTGCTTCATAATGCTGCAGAGCTGCCAGTGAGCAGGGGCCCATTGTGACAGGTTCACAATAAACAAGTCTGAATTCCAAGCATGCCACGATGTCAGTATTAGAACAAACTTTAAAATAAAGTTAGAAAAAAAAAGAGTAAAGAAAACAAAACAAAACAACCCTGCACGTAGAGAAGCTGCAACAGTGACATCTGCCTCTTTGCCTGCAGCAGCACATGGCACCACAGGCAACCATCATCAGGAGCAAGTTGTATGGCAGCCACATGACACAGCATTCCCAACCTCCCTCCAGATGCCTGTGGGCTGGCCACCCCACAAAGTGAGAGAAAACCCATGTTCCTTTCTACAAAGGCTAAAAGAAACCTGGAAATGTTTAAAGTGACCTGGCTGCCACCGAGGAACGAAGTGCAACACTACGTCAGTGTAGGCTTCCAAGGTGATTTCATTCAACTTATTTATTACTTAAATTGTCCAGTTCTTGAAGAAATCAAATAACTTTCAGTGATGGAAATCTGTTATATGTTCCATAAGTAAAAAATCTTGAGTAAGCTCTCAGAAATTTATCAGGCTGTGAAGGGGAAATGCGTTTGTAATGTAGTTGTTCAAGACTTTCCCATAGATAGCAGCTTCTTTACCTCCATTTTCTTGCTCTTAAATTCATTTGCTGTCAGAACTGGCTTACCACCACTGACATGCATATCAGTTATGGCCTTTGCTTCTTCTTTTACTCAAGCAGAGACCTGGTGTCTGAGCACTTCTTTTTGCTGGCAGTGTATTTTTAGGAAACCAAGAGACAGACTGCTGATGGAGGCCAGACCGTTCACTTCCTCTGAGGTGTCTAGGTAGGCAAAGCAAAAGAAACTCACATTAGACTCCTGTGCCTGAAAAAAGGAAAGGATGGGACAGAGCAACATTATCCTGGGAGGTACTGTGGCATTTCCAGAGCAATGGCCAAACATAAATATCCACATTCCATCCTATGCTTGACCAAGAGTCTTGAGAATAGCAGGACAGAAAGGCTCTCCTTCTGACTCTACACACATGTCTTAGGGCCAGACAGATTGTCTGCTAGTGCAAACTGTCAAGCCCTCACATATAACTGATCTAATTTGTATTAGCTGATGCTTGCTTCCCATCAAAGGAGAAGCAAAATTAACTACTCATCTTTCTTCCATTTGGGAGTAATTCCAGAAGCATTGGTTTCTCCTCTTCCCCCACACTATGTGGAAGCCATATTTGGGTCTGTCTTCTTAAAAGACATGGAACAGTCATTCATAGAAAAAAGTACCAAGCAAAATACAGGGCAAAGCTCGATTAGCCTTTTAATGAAGTTACATAAAAGTAAAAATGCATATCTTACTGTGAATCAGGCCATAAAGTGACTTCTATGGATCCTGACCTTACTTCCAACAGCAAAAACAGAGTCACTTTGAACATCTGAAGATCTCCTTGCCCCTCTCTGAATGTGGGAGAACAATTCTTTTTATTTAGAAATGAGATAGCAAAGATGAGGACATGATTGGACAGGAGAGATCCTACCTCTGAGACTGAGAACTTTTTAATACTCTTTGTGACATCCTCCCATGGCTTCAATCCATTCAAAGGATTATGATGATGATGAAATGGCACAGAAGAAAGCAGAGCTCAAGAAAGGATTGTACACCAGCAGGTGGGTTTTTCTTCTCAATTCAACAAACCAGGTAGCTGGAAAACAATTTTGCATTAAGCAGCCCACTTAAGCCTCCTAAAAAGTGTTCTGGCCCCCAAGCTGCTGCTCACAGGCACTTTCATGTTTATCTGGCTGCCCAAGATTAAAGGACAAAACTAAATGAGCACAAAAGGGTCCCTTCCATTTTATAATCCAGGGCCTGTCATCCTGCAAGGGCACACAATGAGCTGGGTGCAGTTCAGTACAGCCAGCCAGTGCCATGCATGCAAACCCAGGCCGAGGAGCTTGGATACAGAGGGAGGGCCAGGGGAGCTGGTCTGCTGTAATGTCACTGTTGCTTGCCCAGCAACTTATTCCCAGCAAAACAGGCAAAGGCCAAAGGTGGGAATATTTAAGTAAGTATCTAATTTGCATGCTGAGTCTCACTCATGTTCCTGGGCTCTAAGACACCATTTTTTTCCACATTTTCCCACGTCTTTAAAAAGTCAACAGACCCATGAAAATTTTAACTCACACCTCTGTCTCCACTCTGACACTAATTGGACCAGAGCATGGGAACCTGTCTCTCTGAAGCCAAACTGACTGACATTGTCAGCCCACACGCATCCCTTCCTATGAAAAGGATCATAACTTATGGAAACCTTCCTGCTTGGGCTGGGTCAGTACCTGACCTGACTTGAATAAAAAAATCCCCCCTCTCCACTGATCCCCTGGCAGGTGCTTTTGGTCACCAGATGTTAATTCAGCAAGGCAATGACAGGAAAGGTGTTTCCCATATCTGCACATCCACCCACCCCCTGGGCCAGGTTTCAGCAGCACTCCCTGCCTCCAGGGCCTTCATGCAGGGCGACGCACCCAATCCAGCTCCTACAGCAGTTACTTCCCTCTTTCTTCCCACCTCCCACAGCCCCAAAACTCCACCATGGGTTGGTCCTCTGACACCACTTGCCCATGGGCACAGTGGGGGTCTTGTCGAGGGGGCCCAGAGCAAGGGACTCGCCTGCTGGTGGCCTCTGGATCCTAACACGGGAAGCACAAGTGAGAAGCAAGGGAACCATGCAAAAGGGGGACGAGGAGGGAGGGGTGTCAAAGATCCAGGAAGAAGGCTGAGAAATAGAGTGTAAGGAGATTAACTGACTTAACTAAAATCACACAGGGCACAGAACTGGAGGCAACCCCTGAATCCCACAGCCCTGTTCTTCAGTGAGAGCAACCAGCACCCACTGGTGCATGCAGGACCATCACTCAGGGCAGGGTGATGGCAGCCTTTCTGGTCTTCAACTTCCTCTTTTGTCAGTTTTCTTGAGCTGCAGAGCCACTATGTGTTAAAAATTAGTGTATCGTACAGCAATATAACCTGTGATATACAGATATTTTGGCTCAAACAGAGAACCTTTTATGTAGGTCTTTCAAAACCTGACATAAAAAATAACAAAAAGCAATCATCCTGTTTTACATGGAACCTTATTTACAAGTTCAAGCATTAAATAATACTCTATAGTGAGATTTGGGGGAGTACTTTAATGCCTTGCAACTGTTTTTTTACTATCAGTTTTAAAAAGTTTTAATTTACCTTTGAAAAATGTGTGTTCTTCTGATTCTTATTTGAAGATTAACAGTGTACCTTGGCATTTGAGTGTTTCTAGGCAAATGAATCAACACATCTATCAAGAGAAACCAAACCAGCCTTATATGTCTGAAGTCCTGCTTCGTTTCTCATGTCTGATTCACTAGCAAATTATTTCAGAGATTAGGAGCTTAATTGCTGCTCACACAAAATCATACCTATTCCTGAAGGAATGCCTTTATTCTTATTGCTTCCTTCAAGAGTCAGAATGTACTGCACTGCATAAAAATGATCTATACTTTCAGCTTAAGAAAACAGTTTTTGAAATAGATCTAAATTAGGTTTAACCAACCCTCGCACATCCCAGCCTGAAGGAGCACCCTAGCAACAACCTTTAGCATTTTGCAAACATTTGCTACTAATTATGGGTTCTTAGAACAATAATGCATGGCTCCATGCTTTACAGAAAGAGGCCAAAAGCAACCTCAAAAGTAAGCCTTAGCCTTTAATTTAAACCAGTGCCATAATTCTTAAATATACATCACAAAACATTCCAGAACACTGCTCTGATTAATGGCTCTGAAGACTTGTAAAAGCTCAGCTGTCAAGTATTTTAATGTAGGCTGAGAAAAAGCTTGTGTAGAGCAACTAAGTAGAAATCCTTTGAAACATAATTTCCTTGTACCTTCAGCAACTGCAGCACACAAGATATCTCCCAAGAGTAATAGAGCTCACTCCAGAAGCGTTAAAAGGTTCTTCTACCTTCTTCCAGCAAGTGACTCAAGCCCCATGACAGGCCACTGCCCCAGCAAGCCTTTCCTCACCTCTGATAAATCAGCCAGCCTTCTATAACTCATCCATACACACAGCTGCCCTCTCTAGCCCAAGGGCTCCCTTATCAATGCTTGTGGTACTTCCAGCTTTGAAGTGTTCCTGCATTTCCCTTGACCCTAAGCAAGAAAGAGAATGAAGGAGGCACAGAAGAAACATTATATCCTTTCCAGATTCCTGTTGTTTTCATTCACAGATCTTCTTTTCATTCTCAGATTCTTGGCTTTAACCATCATCCAAGCCATACTCCAGCCCATCTGCTCTAGGTGACCCAGCTTGAGCAGGGAGGTTGAGCAAGATCACCTCTCGAGGTCCCATCCAACTTCAGCTCGTGTGATTCATATTACCTGTGATCACAGTAGAAATCTGGCCCACATAGCCCTTCCTGGGAAGCAGGGCTGGTACCCTCAGCCATAGCCCCTGTGAAGATGTATTAACTGGAATCCTTTAAACAAGAGACTCTGGAAGGCACAGCATCTGTCGAAAATTAACTTAGATCTTAAAGCAGAATATGAGCTGCTAGGGATGTCCCCAGCTGAGAAAATGAGAGGGTGGGTTTTGGCTCTCAGATATTCCAGTGATTTAAAGGATGGTAGAATTCCTTTTCCTTACAGAAAAGTAAATATAAGAAACATCAAGGAAATGAAAAAGCTCTATTGCTTTCTAAGGCTGGAGTCTCCTTCCATGGACTTAACAGTAGCTTTCACTATCAAAGGCTTTCTAGTTCTCTGTGTGTTTAAAAGCAAAAAATGAAAAAGAAAATAGTGGGACTTTTAAGCATGTAATGCGCTGGGAAAGGAATGTTCTATTTAGAGGACCAGCTACTCTGTCACCTGACATGAGAATGAACCCTGTTCATACTACTGCAAAATTATTACTATAATAGAAAAAACTATCCCTGAGTTTCCCTGGGTTTGATGGCTGATTTACTGCTAAATATCCAGCATGTCTCATGTGATTTCCATCATTCAATGCTGACCTGTCACACCACAGTGCTTCCCTAATATCCTATGGAAAGGAGGGATTAAGCCCTTTATCTCCCAGCCCAGAGTACCATGTGGGACAGAGCTACCCCCAGCACTTTAAAAAGCTCACTGAAAATCCAGTATCTCTGTGGACGGCCACTGGAGGAGAAGAAAGGAGGACCTTGAGACTTCCTAGGGACCTAGATTTTGATATTCAAATAAAGAAAAGACCAGGATTTGGATCAGTGTTTCAGCAAAGTACTGAACCTGCAATTGTTTGATGATTGTTACTGTGTCCTGTTTTTTTTTTTTTTTAAGGATCCTTTGGGGCTTTTTTGGACGTTGGATCCTATGAGGTCTGTGTTGTCATGAGATCACACAGATACTGAACTAAAATGATGGTAAAATAATCCATTTTTTCCTTGTGCTTCAGGAAAAAAAAATATTTTCTGAAGAAAGCAGGCTTCTACCCAAAGGCATCTCAAAACTCCATTAAATTATGGGCTTCGTGAAACAAAAAGTGTTTTTTTTTACATGGCAAATAATTTTGCTTCTACAGCATATCACAAAACTGATTCATGCTATGCCACAAAAGTTTCTTGCCAAAGTGTTTGGGGATGATTGGGATGCCTAACCTCCTGAAACATGATGGTGATAAACTCATTCACTCATGACCTTTGTGACAGACAGAGAACTGGCCTTTTTTATGCAAATTTTAATAAATGCCAGTAATGGATGTACTCTATCATTAGATGAAGGATGAGGTGAAACACCTATTACAAGGCTGAGATATCCAACTGGATATATGAAAAGGGACAAAATTTTCCATTAAATTTGAAATTAATGATAATGGGATCATTTGCTGCTGCATCATTAAAACATATCTGATGGCACTAATTCTTGGATACAGGCTAGTAATTCTCTTAAATTTCAGCTTTCTCAGGCTAAAGAAAAAGCAGAACTTCCGTTACTGTCTTCTCTATTGCTTATGCATATGGCAACTTCAAGTTTACAAAGAACTGTTTCCTTCTCTGACATTCTCCATCCTCTGTGTTTAAGAAAATCATACTTCCAAACAGTGTTGGTCAATATTCAAGCTGTGAGGCTTCCTGTTATTTGTAGCTCTTCCTAAATCTATTCCAGTGTTACCAGGGTCTCTTCTTAATTAACCCAGTCCTGAGCCCCAATTAGCATTCAGCAACAGCATGTGTTTTCTTGGTGTGACTCAGATGCAATTGGTTTTACACAGGACATTGAGACTAGAAACACAGTAATCCATAAGGCTGAAGCCAACTGCAAAGCAGGCAGGTGCCATTAAGTTAGTAGGAGCAAGTGTCAATAGACATGAGGTACTAATGGCTGCAACATCCCCTTAGGAGGGAATAAAATACCTAGCTCACAACAGAGGGGAGATTTTAAAAAAAGTACGTGCACTAAATGATTTAAAGGGAATTGATTTCTTTCTCATCTCCTAGTTACTAGCCTAAGTTTTGGAGTTGGGTTTTAAAATTTTTTTTATTTTTTTGTTTTACTTCACCCAGAGGTAATGTAGTCCTGCCACTGCAATGCTGAAGGTAAAGGGAGAGATGAGAGGTTCTTCTTTTTGAGATAATTAACTGCTCATTTCTCTTGCAGCCAGCAAGGCAGGGGTTAGGGTACAAATCAGGACTTGTATGGGTTTTCTGGGACGGGTATATTTCTCCCCCTTGTACAAATATCATGGCATTGTCTTGTGGAGCTGTATTGCTGTAAGCATGAGAACAGAATGAAACAGCAGCATCTGCTACTTATTGCTGGGTCTAACTACCATCCATTACTATGTTACATTTGGTTTATTTTACAAAGAAGTTTATACCTTGAGAAGGAGCAGCAGGGTCAGCAGATGCCTCACCTAAATTCTTTGCAGTAAGGCATATGGCATACCTCGAAGCCTTTAAGTGTCAAAAGCTCTACTGTTTTATTTATAAAGCAGTTCTAATAGGTATTTTAGAACTGTGGAAGCAGGGCCTTAAAGCAAGGTCATCTCTCCCAGTTTTGTTATCCACACCATAGGCACATTCCTTAACCCCTGAAGAATGAAATGGCATCAATGTCTGCATCAGTGTAAGCCGTCCTAGGCATAACCTTTTGTGGTTCAGACTGCAAAGATGGCTCTGTGAGTCATCTATAATGTATTCTGGAAAGGAAATAGGTTGATAAAGCAGTGAAACAAACCATGTTAATCCCACAGAAGTTCATTACTAGCAGTCATTAATTAGGTAAGGAAGAAAAAGGAAGAAAAACACCTGTCCCTATGTGAAAAGGCACAGAAAAGTAAATTTTCTCTACTTCCTTTATACTTTGCATGCTATTCCATGTTTTAGACTTGTTTTATATTACTAGTAATACCTACCTGGATTTACTAGTGGTTGAAGAATGCAGGTGCAGAATTTTCCCCTCAAGAACATATTTTTCAGAGTAAAGATTTCATAAAAATATATTCCCACACTATTTTCTTTCCCCAGAGGTGGGGAGAGGAATATTTTTTTTTTTTCAGTATCCTAAAAGTAGGAGTAAATGATCTGGTTATGAAATTTTCTGAAGTAAATGTTTTAGTCTTACTAGTTGGAGTCTGATTTTTTTTTTTACATTTTAAAACTTATTTTACATAACAACATTGACAGAATGAAAGAAAAAAATCTCATTATTAATAATTTACTTGGCATTATTGTAGGATCTTGGCTTCTGAATAATTTTAATGTTTTGCTTAAGAGATCTTGCCAAGGCATAATATTGCATCCAAAGTGAAAAAGGATTTTCAGGTATTATATTTCACTTCTCTCTATGTTAATTAATGGATATCTTTAAATGAAAATAAGAAATGTTTTAATTTCCAGATATCCACTCCATTTCAAAGCTTGACTGAATCTGATGGCAACAGGACAAAGTCTTGATTGTAATACACAGTTGAAAGCTGAATATAACAGTGTACATATCCATTCTTTGATGTCCTCCTGTAGCAACTATTTCAGCTGTGACACACACTTGTCTGTACCAGCAGAGCAGTGTGTTTTCACAAAATCAGTTATTATCCTAAGTGCTATGAAGTCTTTGTTCTTGTGAACTCAGAAAGCTGCACAGCTTATCTCTGTGTCCTCAGTAATTCCTGCGTAGGCAATGCCCGTGGCAGCTCATCACCCCCTCAGCACACCTGGACCAAACACAGGGTCTCCACAGGGGAGATGTGATCAATCAGGGGCTTTCCAGGTTCTAGAGGCAGCCTGGGACCTACTGACACAATGGCCACTCCAATGTTACAACTGCTTAGAGCCATTAGTTGAGAGACAGAGTAAACGAGGCTTATAAATCCTTAGTTATACTCATGTTGATTTTTGGCTCCTTCATCTCCTTCCCTCTTTTTGTGATGGTATTTACTGCATATTTCTCCCTACAAAGTTCCTCACCTCATTTTAAATATGCATTGCTTCATGCATCACAAATATTTAAACAACCTGCCATATCAGATTCCTTAATACATAATCTATCCGCAGTGCTTAGTCTCCCTTTGATAGGTGAATTTCAAATAAAAGACAACATGAAAACTCAGAGGTAAAATTAATCTTTTGTAGTTTTCCCTTCAGTTCCAGCTGCTGCTACAAAGCTACATTTGTTCTCCTGTGAGGTACCACATCAGACCATAAATCTTCAGTGCTTTCAGGTCAATCACGGGGGAGCAGAAGCAAGTTTGTTGACATGAGTAAGAGCCTGCCATTAGCTTCAGTCCCATGACTCGGAGATGCCATCTTCAGGGAGATACCTGATGACTTTTTCTGAGCTGTAACAAGAAATAAAGGAAAGTTTTATATAGAAGTAGAAGATTTCCAAGTAGAAGCAAGGTAAACATGCTTGAATATTTTTTTCAGAACAGTGGGCCAGGTGAACAAAAGAAACAACCTTTTCAATATGTTCCCTGTAGACACTATGTATTTCTTCTCTGCATTTTTCTTACATACATTTTCCATAAATTACAGTTAGACTTACATAATGAGGCAAGATGGATTACACAAGATCTTTTTGGTGTGAACTCCTCATGCCTCTGTCTTCATTACTGTCACAGAGCACTGGCTCGATCCATTGCAGTCCTGACCAGATACCACTCAGATTATTCTGTTGCTACATGAGCCATGAGGCTCACGTGGGCACCAGCTGGAAAATCAGAAACTATAAAAATACCTAGGTGCTGGATAACCCCCAAAATAATGCCAACTAATGATGTGCAGCAACAATACAGCTTAGCCCAAGGGCCCGGAAAAATAACATCTTTACAGGATGGCTGTTGCTCACCCACTAGCACTTTCCCCAAGTCTCAAGTAGCAGGCCTGAGAAAAGCTTGTCGTGTAAAAGGGGCAATTTTTAAAAATATGAGGTAAAAGCTTTCTGCAGCTAAGTCCTCCAGAATTTATGCTTCCAGGAATCTTCAACCCACATGCTGGACTTTACCTTCTTGAAGAAGAGTTACCACTTCTGCTGGTATGTGTGCCACCTCTTTCAGAAGGTCATCAGGACCAAGGACTTGGGGAACTCTGGTATTTCCAGCATGCCAGAGGAGACAGAACACCAGCTGGAGATCAGATAGTGATCAATCTGAGAAAATTTACCTGATAAAAAGAAATGATGAAACATGGAAACTAGCACCTACATTACATGAATTTGCAACGTGAGATGGCAAAAACGTTGACATGGTTTCAGAGTCTTTGGTACTTAAGCAACAAGGTATAAAGGGAGGTAGCAGCAGGATTCATTTCTTCTGTCTGTTCCCACATTCCAGCGAGCTCCAGACAAAAAGGCTGCTCTGTGGGGAATCTTACTGAATCAGTAGGACTAAAGGCACACACAACGCTCTACCCCCACAGACCTCATTTTAGACACAATTTTGGCATTGCCACCCTTGGTGCAAAGTGGTTAGTTCCAAGAGCTTCAATTCCCAGGCAGAAAAAAAACAACTGGAGGGATTTCAGAGAAAATAACAGTAACCATATATTTATACTTGAAGTATGTAACAGCAAAAATAAAAATAAGTAAAACCTAAGAACATATTGTCAGAGGTGCACATTGCTGTAACTTCACAGAGATGAGATAGGTAAGAAAAGTCATACAAGATAAGTACCCCTCTTGGTAGAATTGCAAAGGGGAGCAAAGCAGATCTGGCAAAATACAGGGTAGGTAGAAAAGGAGCTGAAAAATAATAATAATTTTTTAAAAAGGTCCAAAATGGAAAAAAATTAAAGAGGGGAGAATGTGATTAACAACAAATGAGCCTGGAAATAAGTGTTCAAAGTCAAATCTAGGTCTTTGAAACTATAATGGAGGAAGAATAATCTTACAAGCCCAGTGCCACAGGTTGGATGAAAAATGAAGTCCCTTTTTTCTAATTTCTCTGAACTCCTCAGAGAGGTTTTCTAAACCTCTGGGTTTAGAAAATAAAGTTCTTCTGTAGAAGGTATAAAAAGAGAAAGACATGATCTTCCTCCTGGTCATAACAAAAAAGCCACTAGACAGTGTGGTCTCTAATGAGTGGAAAGGGCTGAGTGGAAAATAGTTTTAAGAAAAAAAAAAAATCACTTAAATGGCCTAAGGGAAGGAAGTCAGTAAAAATTAGGTAAGATTAAATACAAGGAAATGGGATCAATAGACTCCAGAAAAATAAAACTGATCCAATCTTCCTGTGAAAAAAGAAAAAAAAAAGAAAAAGAAAAAAAAAAAAAGAATGCTCAGTGTCTTTATAACCCTCATCATAGTAGAAATGTACTGAGTTATTGTTCTCTTGAATCAATACTTCTCCTCCCTTGCCACTTTCTCATCAATGGCAAAATAATATCAGTGGTAAACTAAGACCCTTTTAAGCAGTATTGTCATTCCTGCAAAATGCAGTAATAAACTTATATTCTCTTTAAACAAGTCACAACAGAGCTACTAACAGAGTACAAATCATAAAATAAGCACAGATAGAAACATCTGCAAATATTTTTCTATGCTGCAATGCCTTTTCAAGAAGTGCTCAGCATAGACTGAGGAGCAAGGTGACAACATTTATTTAGAGACCTGTCAAACTGCTTAGTGCACATCTGAGCTCAAGTTTGCCCAGAACCTGAGCCAAGGCAGTTCTGAAGTTAGCTGCTGGCCCATTGCTATGGCTCATTCTGGCTCACACGAGGCACTTAAGTAACTACTTTAAGACATTTAATCCCCATGTGATTAATGAAGATAACTGTGCAATAGCTAGAAACAACTACTTTAGCCAGCCACCAGCAGCTGAATTTGACTTATGGGAAACATCCAACTGGAACTGGTTGATGCCAACAAAACTCATTACAGTTGGAAAGGTCTCTGGTGTTTATTTCAGGATTTCAGTAACAATGTGCCTGGAAGTGATGCGGGGGTTGGACCAGAAGATAACGCAGTGCATTGTGGAAAGGAGATATAATGATATTTACATGACTAACATGTGCATGCATGGGACAGTTTAGCTAAAAGTCATACAGACTCCTGACCATCAGATAAAGATATTTGTGTATCAACTCTCTTCTTGTTTGTCTACTGCTTTTTCCAAGAGGAAAAAAAAATTATAAAACTGTAACTACTCAAGTATTATTTTTTCCCCTTTAGTATGCATCATCTTCATGCACTGAATTAACAAGCAATTTTTTTTTTTTAATGTCTGTGCATCTCATTCATCATTTTGCTTAGAAGAGTAAAAAGAAGTCCATATGTCGTTCTTGCGCTTACGCATGTATTCCCCAAAATAACATATTTCAGACCACTGAAGATGCTTTCCTCAGACACATTAGTGTGAAGGTTTGGGGTACTGAACATCAGATTGGACATGAGAACTCCAAGACCCACCTTCTCCTAGGTTGGCTCTCTAGTTCCTATTTTTCTTCCTTGTTCTCAATCGTAAGATGGGAAACCACTGCCCCAAGCCCAGGTTTCATGCAGTCAGTAATGTCAACAGGGTTCAGCCTAACTAACCACAAAGTTAGACTGACTTGGGATTGCATGCTGAGGATGCTAGGCATCAGTTTCATATTTGGTAAAACTTCATATATATCTGCAGCCACTAGCCCAGCCATCAGCAGGATATTCTTCACACAATGATGCACCTCATAGCAGACTGCACATGTGAAATACTATGTATTTTTGTACTACTGCTATAAACCAATACATCACTAATTATATATCACAGGAACTGTGGCATATGAAATACTAATACACTTATAAAAGACATTATAACAGCTAATATGATCTGTGTTGTGTTACACTGGTGGCATACATGTAATTTTTATTGCTGTGGCTGTAGGGTTTGGGTTTTTTTCAGATCATGGTAACATTTCAGGAACTTATTATTACAAAAAATAAGTAGAATCTAATCAGTCCATGCACTAGGCAGCCCTTACAAGATTATTCTCCTTAAGAGGAAATTTTTGAACTTTGCCATTCAAATATGCATTGTACAAAGGAATTAGTAAATTACCAGAGAGAGGTATAAGAATATTTCGGATTGACTTCATTACACTGCTAATGTCTCATGCAGGTGTCTGTCCAAAGCAGAGGTAAGCAACAATCCATAACTGGAAAATATATAGTGGGTTGGTGGCAGGGATGGTTTGGTGGGGAAGTTGTTTGGCTTTTTTCAGAGGAGATACAGAATTAAACTAGAATCCTCAGCAGTACATGAGATTTTTTTCCAACACAGTGGGTAGATTTATAAATCAGTTTACTGCATTTGAAACCTGATCTTCACATCTTGTTCTAAACTCTACTTGTGAGAGACAGAATTGGAATAGTGATTACAGAGAGTTTATGCCAAAAAGCAGGTTATGCTGCTGGTAGGCATCATAAAACTAAATTCCACGCCTGGTACTTCAATCCTAGTAAGTGCATCTTGCATTCAGTGATGCAATTTCCAGATGTCATTACTGTCAGTTCTTTTGTTATTCCCTTAGTTCCTCCACCTCAGCCCTGTCAGAATGGTTCTTTTAATAACATTGTCAGAGGATTTCTGGTACTTCGAAACCAAGTGCACAACAGTTGTTCCCAGAGATATTCAACAGTGGGACAAGCATTATAAACACAAGTACCTCCATTCTGGATGGCACTGGCCCATTACCCTGACCAGCAAAGCAAGGCAGATCATTTTACTCTGTAATGTCCCCTCAGCCTGATTCACCACCCCCTTATTCTTCAGTGGTGAGCAGGATGGAGAGGCAAACTGAGGCACTGCAACACAGAAGCCCACTACGTCCACAAGGAAAAAGACAACTTCCCATCTGACTAGGTGCTTGTGTCACCAATGGAAAAGTTAATCCCATTTTGGAATGAGCATGCCACTTTGAAATTTCAGTGAAAATGTATGGCTTTGAGTTGAATTTGATGTGACCATCTGTAGGCATAGTTAGCCACAGAGCTACAGCAATTGACACCCTCTCCAGGGACTTTTTGCAAGGCTATGTAGTGATAGGATAAGGAGGAATGGTTTCAATATGAAAGAGAGTTGATTTAGATTGGGTATGAGGAAGAAATTCTTCAGTGTGAGGGTGGTGGGATACCAAAACATGTTTTGTTTCCCAGGGAAGGTGTGGCTGCACCCTGCCTGAAGGTGTTCAAGGCCAGGTTGGATGGGGCTCTGAGCAACCACTTTTAGTGAGAGGTATCCCTGCTGATGCAGGGCGGCTGGAACCAGCTGATCTTTAAGATCTCTTTCAATACAAACCATTTCCAGATTCCATGACACATGTATGTGGAGCTCACAGCATTATCAAATAGTGACATTTGATCTCTGCTTACACTTCTTTTAATTGGCAATGCCCACTGTCAGAGGGGCACAGGATTGTCGTATGCCCACTGACAAAAAGTTGCTTTAGGTCCTGAGATTTCATTGGTAAACCAAATTTTTACCATCTATATGTACCAGAATAACTTTCTAAACACAGAACATAACCAAACCAAAGAAGATTGTTGCCCTACTTAGCTCACTGCTGTGGAATTCTGAAATCTACTAAGATTATTTTTGGATGAATATTCTTTTTTTTTATTATTATTCAGCATTTTTGCAATCCAAACTTTCTCTGGCACTATCCCAGCTTACAAAATCCTAAATGTCCTACTCACATTTCTTGACAAACACAACCATGTAATTATGTGCTAGCAGTAATTCCAAAGTATTCTATGTACCAGAAAATATGGAAACAACATAAAATAAATAGCATAACCCAAAAGAATAATAATATGAATCACAGAGTACATTTTTTTTCTGTTAGCTAGGTGAAAATGCTCTGGTTTCAAGTTTATCCGAAGCTGCTGCAATATCTTCATTTTAACTGATCTGGACTGCCATCAAGAATAATGTGTCCTCTGACAGATCATAGGTCAAAGTGAGATAAGTGATACAAAGCCTTAAATTCTATTCCTGTCTGTGATTCTCCATTTTGCTTTTCATCTCCCACCCCTCTGGAGGGGTCTGTTCTGCCCAAGCATAAGCTGTCTTTTCCCACAGCCTGGACTACTTGGGTGGAGGTTACTGCATCCTTGCCAAGAGGCCTGAACTCAAGAGATTTTCTCCAAGTGAACTAAAGTTTTCCAAGAGGACATCACCACTCTGTGGAGCTGGTTCCAGGGCCCTGTAGCAGTGCAAGATAAGAGACTCTCAGGCAACTTCTTCAGCTTCTACTGATGGACTGAAACAAGCTGATTTTGTTTCAAAAGTCAAACCATCCAAATTTTGAATATTCTCGGTAATTATACTTTTTGTCACTTTGTTTAAAAACCGGAGTTTGTTAGCAAACTGAACAACTTAAAATATCAGTAACTATATTTGATGCTGGTGGATGATCAAATATTTTAAAAAAAGAGGAAACTGTTCTAGCAGTTGCTTAAAGAACTTTTAATTTCATACCATGATTGCAAATATGACACAGAACTCTAATTGCTAATAATGTAGTAAGCTTAAAATATTGGAAGATGCTTTTCCACACTCTTGATCACATGAAACCTCTGCTCTAAGACTTGTCTGCTCCCTTTCTTAATGCACAGCATAAGGCACTGATAAGCCAAGATTGATGTCCTCCCCTAAATTTTCACTGTTTTTCTAGTAGATACAGACTTTTCAAAGATACAGACCCATTGGAGAAAGTCCAGAGAAGGGCCACAAAGATGTTCAAAGGGCTGGAACACCTCTCATACAAAGACAGGATAGGAGATTTGGGGCTATTCAGCCTGGAGAAGAAAAGGCTCTGGAAAGACCTTATAATGCCCAGCCAGTACATGAAGGGAGCCTACAGAAAAGCTGGGATGGGGCTTTTCACCATAGAGGATTGTGACAGGACAAGGAGTAATGGTTCTAAACTGAAAGAGGATAGATCTAAGTTAGATATCAGGAAGAAATTCTACCTGGGTAGCAAGGCACTGGAATAGGTTGTCTAGGAAGGTTGTTGATGTCCCCCTGCCCTGGAGGTGTTTAAGGCCAGGTTGCATGGGGCCTTGTGCAGCCTGGGCTAGTGGGAGATGCCTCTGCCCATGCAGGGAGATTGGATCTTGATGATCTTTAAGGTGCCTTCCAACCCTAACCATTCTATGATTCTCCACCCCTCACCAAATATTATGTGGAACAAAAACAAACCCTGACCCTGCCAGCCCTAACATGGGCATGATCTTTTCATAATTTGGAATATCAGAATACCTGCAAAAGATAGTGTAGGGAGACTTGAATCACAAGCCAAAGAGGTGGAAAAAATCCTCAGGTAATTCAGCTCATCACCTTGTTTGATACCAATGATAAAATACTTTAAATGCTATCCTGCCTTTTATGCAAAGGAAAAGGATACCCTGGAACTTTTAGTGTCATTCAGCATTAATGTTAAAAGTTTGTTCATGTTCTCTGTCTCCATAACTATGAGGATGTGGCTTTGTCTCAATTACTTGAGACTAGGGAGTACAAACTGAAAAAAAAAAAAAAAGCCAGAAAACTGAAAGAAAATTACAAGAATTGCCTGTTCTAATCTCCCTTCCTCTAGATGCTGTGGCAATGTTTTCCTTGTAATAACTTACCATTGGAGAAATTCAAATGAAGAGTTCGTGGCAGGGTCTCAGTTGTGGAAGAAAAGGAGAGCAATGTTAGTCAAAATGGTGACCTCTGCACATTTCAAACTTCCCAGAGAGACCCTGAAGGAGCAAAGAAGTTCTCCCTGACACAAAGGAACATAATTCATATTTTGAGGACTTGCAACTGGTCCTATTCCTCCGACCTACACAAGGGGAACTGATGAATGGAGGTGAAGTTCATCAGTACCCAGGATTTATTTGCCAGCACCATGATATGTCAGAATAAAAAGTCAGACAGGCTCTTGTGCATATTACACAGCCAAACACCACAAATAGGCTGAGTAAACAGAGGCAGGCAAAGGATTTTTGGAGCTAAAGTTTTCTCTACCTTGACTTGTAGTGTAAGAGTAGAGTTAAGCCAGAGCTGTTCGAGCTGCCTCAGGATGGCAAAACCTCCCACATCTGCCATTTAGCCTCCCTTATTGTATCAAACAGACTGCTTTGCAAATCACACTCCTCAGTAAAACACTAACAAACCAAACTTGCCAAATCACCATAGAAGTTGGGACATCTCTGCATCTTTCCTGCCTCGTATTAGGTTTACTGTTTCTTTTCTCTGTACTGAAACAGAGAAACACAGGCAAACACTGACTGTTCCTTTGTGAATCTCTTGAGAGCAGAGAGATGAGAAGAAAAATTTTACTTATAAGTATTAAAAAAACTTCAAAATTTGTGCTTTATTTGCCCTTTGAGGTTGCACAAGACATTTGTACACACTAAAAAGATAAGAAAGTGAGTTAAATCTTCCTAGATGTCTATTTTAATTAGTGAACATAGTAAGGTAAGTAGCATGTGCCACATAAATGCCTGAGCAGGTCTTAAAACAGTACATTTAAAATGTATATTAAAATATCTCCCTTAATTGTTGATTTTTAAAATTTTACCTGATTTGATGGGACTTCCAGCATAACCAGCTCTTAGTTACAGAAGATACACAGTATTAAAGCAACCCTTGTTATGACTTTACTGTTTTGTCAAACCTAAAGCACATAAAACCTTCATACTTCAGGTGAGATCAGCATTTTTAGTTTCTACATCTGGGCATTGTCTCATTGTCATGTATTTCTCCAAAACCCAAAGAAGACTCTAATAACACTTGCAGCTCTGTGTGGATACACAGTTCAGACCAAAGCACTGAGGGGCACAGATGGAGATGCTTCTCTGTGTATACATGACACTAACTGAACACAAAACTTAAGCAGCTTATTTAGTTTGCTCAGTGCCTTTGAAATAAAAAGCAGCTCTAGATTCAGATTTCAAGTTGCAGAGTATTCAAGGATGTTCAGACTGTGGATTAAGTTTAGCTCTTTTGCAGGGAAGGTAAGGCAGGAAATAACCATTACTTGAAAGAGAGGAAATCAGAGCACATTAAATGCTGAATTAAAGATCTAAGTTGGGGAGACCAAAAGGGCAATCTTAAACAGTAGCTTCATGACTGATTGCCAGTCTGATTACATGTGCAGAGGGAGTGCCTAAAATGCTGCACAACATCAGAAACACGAGGAAAGAAGTACACCAAACAGCAGGGTGGCCAACCCCTGCTGTGATCAGAACATGAGGATGAAAAACAGGTGCCCAGGAAGCTAAGAAACGCTTTTGAGTGAAACAAATAACACCTGCTGCCAACTAGTTACTGTGGGTCACTTACTGATAAAAATGCAATATCCCACTGTAATTTTTGAAGGATTTATCCCTTTGCTAAGTGATACGCAGGCAGGTGCTGGTTGGAATTCAGCTCGCCAACTACAGCTCTGTAGACTTTATTTGACTAAACCCCACTTGAAGACTAGAAAGGAACAAGCTTGCACAGGATTTTATCTGCAGGACAGGGCATAGCAGTCTACACTAAGGTGAAATGAATCACTGTGAGGGAGTGCTCATGGCTCCACTCCCTGCTGGAAGAGTCTGCACCAGCAGCTGAGATGCACCATGGTGATGTCTCAGATCAGGGAGGAGCACTTACACTATTGTGTCCCATTAAGCTGTGTAGCAATTGAGGGACACCAGCAGCATTAGAAGCCAGTGTATGCAGGACCTTTTGTTTTCTTTTTCAGGGCCAGGAGCCAGCTTCCATCCCAGCCAATAAGTGTAGCTGTCAGTTGCAGAAACCCAGCATTATAACTGGCTTAAAAAACCACACTTAACCTTCTCAAGAACTGCTGCAGCATCATTCCCCACTCAAAAGGTGTTCACTAAGTTTGTGAAAAGAGCCAAGACTATCTGTAAGTACTCTCAGAATGCTGTTTAAGTTATTTAATGTTTTGGCAGCCTTTTTTGAGAGAAAGGGTAGCAGAATTCTGGAAGTGCTTTGCCAGATGCTTATGGTTGGGGGTAAACATAAGAAAAAGCAAGAAAAAGCTGCTCTTTCAAGATGCCTCTGCTTCCTTTCTGCCATGATAATTATGGCAGCTGAAATAAAATTAGGAATGTATGATATGGCCCCCACAGCTGGGGATGTTCAGATCTGAGACAATGATTGGCAACTGTAGAGCTGAAGTAGACATACAAAAATAGGAGCTGGGTTTTTGCAGCGACATCCATCACTTAGGTTTACTCCCATGCAGAGCTCTGCCCAGGGATGTCTTTAATCTAGTCTTCTCAAGGAAAAAAACATCAAAAAACAGAGACAATGCTGTCTTCCTCCAGAGAAACTTCTCAACCCATTGACTTAATCCTTTTTTCCCTACTTATTTTAGAGTCTGAAGTTTTTGTGGATTTAAAAATAGAAAAATGAAAAAACAAAGTAAAGAATTGATATATTTCAACATAGCTGCCTTTTGCTCCTGCCTCCATTCTGTGCTCTACTGAAAAGTATGGAAGAGGTGCCAAAATAACACAGAAATTACTGTTCTTCCTTCTATTCTCCCAACTAGACAGGAAACACTGTGGCCTCACAAGAATATTTTTTAAAAAACTACTGTGCCTTATCCTGCATTGAGCTCCACGGAAACATCAATGGAACTCATTGCTGGACTGTAGCCTAAAGCTGGGGTTTAGCTCAGTTTTTTGAGTTTGTTCTCATTTTGTCCAAAACAGCCTACACATCTCTGGTACAGCTCTGCTGGACTGTCAGGAGCTAAGCTGAGCTCTCCAACTTCTTTTAAAACAAGATACCAAGCAGCCATGAAATGGTAATGACTTTCAGTATTTGACCCAGTAACCTACAGGAGGAATGCAGGTAAAACTTTGTTGTCTAATGCTGCCTTATGTAAAGCCAGGATCAGATAAGTGCTGGTATTTTTCTATGCTTGCCATGATGAATAAAAGCACACAAAGCTTTATTTCAAAATATAAATGAGGTTGGGCTGAAAAATTCCTGTAGCTCTTTTAAAAATTACACAGTTGGAAAAGAATTGTCAATCAATTTTATAGGGAACAATGGATGCTAAATCTCATTCAAGACTGTTTGTATACTGTTCTTATTTTCTTAGCACAGAGTACGTTATTGTGATCCACATATCAGATGGTATCTGCATGCCCTCTTCTTTGAATGATTTCATCTTTCGTGCATAATGCCACAAGAGAATCTAGTCATTTTATATCCTTGATTTAATTATTTTTACAAAGTACAGATACATGTGTTCCATTTTAACCAATAAGTAGGCCCCTGAAAAGTATAAATATGCCACTCAGTATGCAGGGCTTTTTTTCCTTCCATCTGCAACAAGATGTTCTGCCAACTAATTCACATTTGCATGACATTGTAATGTTTCCATTAGCATGGCTGATAAAAGTTTTGAGAGTCTGAACACACTGGCAACCATCAACATTTTTAAAGAAACTTTTGCCCTACGTCTTCTTAAATAGGGAAGAAATAAAACAGGCTAAAGGACTGAATAATCATGACTTAGAAAAAGTGAATTCTAGAAATTAGCTTCTTACAGTTATTTTAGGTAGGAGAGCATATCCATATTTTAAATGTTCTGCTGTTTAAATTATTTCGAGGAAATCAACATTATAAGTGGAAGTGACATCCTGTAAAAGTTAGGCATAAAGCCAAGAGAATAGGTCAGACTCATAGTGAATGTAGACCAGAACTCAAAAGACACAAAGACAAGATATGAGTCAAACACAGAAAGCAGCCAAATGCCATAAGGATGAGATAAAGGATAGCAAGGAGACAACCCTAAGCAGTTCTTACATTATAAATACTACGAGTAGCTGGCACACCTTGTCCAGAGAAATCCTACCTTGGAAGAGCAAATGGGGTGCACCAAAGCAAGTCTCCTCCCTCAAATGGCAAAATGCCAAAGAGACAGAAATCCACGTGATACAAGAATAAAATAAGGAAACAGATACCCTAAGCTGAAAGTAAGCAGGTAATCAGGATGCTAAAGTCGCTGCTGCTCTAAGAAACAGGGGTCAAAGAAATCTCACAGAGACAGAAATCAAAGGGAAAAGCACTGCCCTGTTCCTATCCTTAGAAACCCCTGTGAAAGTCAAGCACCCTTCCTCTCACCTGAGAAAGGGTGAGAGAAGGTTACTAATCCTGGAACACGGAAGTTACCTTTCCTTTTTCCTCTTTGATTAAAAAAAAACCAAAAAAACCTAAAATACAGAGGTTTAAGTATGAGTATGGAGAAAACAATAAATTTAGATCAAGAATATCAGGATACCCACAGCTCAAGAGTCAAGACCTTTCTGCTGTGGTTCGGGGGAAAAGAATAGAGCTGCTAACCCTTCTATTGATTTCCTGTTGTCAGGAAACACTCCTACATCCTTTGATGCACTGATTAACCACTGATTAAGGAACTCATAACTTAACCTTTAATTAGCTCATCAACATTTTGCAATCAGAAGTGTGCAGCAGACACAATTCTAATCCACACAAATCTAATTCCTCTACTCAAAGCTTACTGATCCTGCAAAGTGCTTTGGGCATCACTATTCTTAAGTGCAGGCTGCTTTAAAACTGGTGTTACAAGTTTTGCTATTCAGGAGAGCTGGAGAGTTTCTTTCTTTCCTGGAGGGTTACACTGGTATCACAGTCATTCCTCATATGGATGAGGAATTCAATCTACC
Organism: Florisuga fusca; assembly: GCA_038090715.1. NCBI lineage: Eukaryota > Metazoa > Chordata > Aves > Apodiformes > Trochilidae > Florisuga > Florisuga fusca. The sequence continues at coordinate 16,543,465 of JAAWXA010000019.1, forward strand.
CTGTCTAATAACAGAACAGGTTTTTTTAAGCATGATAAGGCATTCATGTTCATAAATTCCTTCATTAAAATCCACAGTGCATAGTACTGCAGGACATTTTTCACCTGCAAATTCTTGTACCCATGTACAGCTCCATGTAGCAGAGTCTCATATAAGAACAACTGAACCTGCCCCACAGTTAGGTCTTATGTAAGTCAATCTCTCTGAGCCTAAAGACATGTTTTAATTTAGATAAGAAATTATTGGTCTGCAAAGGTCCCTAACCAGTGGGACTAGTATTCTTTTGCATCTTTTCTACTTCCTCTCCAGGCCAAACTTTGCACATGTTGTAACTCTGGAGATGTCACTGGAATCATCCCAAGGATGAATCTACTACTACTGCATTGTATCCCTAAGCTGTAGGAATAGAAGAGTTGCCTTTCAGTGCCCATGAGAAACACCACTGGCAGAACAAGCAGTCTGCAGTAGATCTCTAATTTGTGGTTATGTAAAAGCTCCTGCAGGAAACACTCCAGAGGCTCACATTCTTCTCCTCACCGTGAGGCAGTATGATGACCCTGTTATTTAATCCACTTTAACCTTTGGGTTTTCAGCTCCTCATGATCTTGCCACTAATTTATTCACATGAACTGGAAATGAGCCCTTTTACACGTCTTTACATTTCCATACTATTAACTCAGAGAAAGAATAATTCCAACCTAAATCAACACAGTTTTTAAAATCTGTAACAGCAGCAAGTGGGAAAAAACCATGCCTAATGAACCTCATCCCACTGGAACATATGTTTGTCAGCACCACAATTTAAGCACTAGGATTTATTCTGTAAATTATTGTACAACCATATCTGAAGTCTCCAACACTAATGACTTGGTGTGAAAGCAGATCATATTCAGGGGGAAAAAAAAATAATCAAGAAATAAACCATGTTACTCATCTCTGACTGCTTTTATTTCTGCCATCTACCATCCATTCTACAATGTGAGACTGTTTCTCAAGATAAATCTTTTCATTCAGTAGTAACTGCTAGTGAATTTCTGTGTTTGTGTCTGCAAAGAGGTCTAATAATAGCAGGGACATTTTGGTACACACTGAGAATTAGAAAGGGAAATAAAAGAACATCTGACCTAAAACATCATTTTATTTTGTACCCTTTGGATTCAACTGAAAAGTGTTTTTACACAGTTCATGAAAGATCCTAACTTCCCCCCCTCTCCCCCCCAAAATAGGTAAATTTATTCACCTGGGACAATGTGACATGGTCTGATGTTCCACTGACTGCTGTTCAGAAAGCCCCTCTTTAAAAGTACAAATTCTGAAGCTTCTTGAAATAATTTGCCAGAAATAAATGGTAGCAAATATACACTCATAGCAACATCTCTTCCACAAGTGTGTGACACCTGAAAAGGAAGCAAAGACAGGCAATATGAGAAATCACGGGAAGAATATCTTGCAGTGCCAGAACTTTCTTAGTGTAGAGCCCATCCTTTACAAAGCACCATAGTTATAATTCTGCATCAGTGATAAACTACAACCAAACTCACCCTCCTTATTGTTTTTGTTTTGCAGTGCAGAGCTGACTATCCACTGTAACAGCCTAAGCTGTCTTCATTAAAAATAAAAAGGAAAAGATTCATAAGAAACATTTTTCAAGTTAACAGGCTGTCTTTCAAAAACATCTATGTTGCACTCTTAAGTAGCTGAAAGACAGGTAGTCCCCAGCTCCCCATTAACTAATTTGAGGCACTTAACTAGAGTTACCTTGAGTATCCTAGGAGATAACAAGGAACCTACTGACAGCAACTGAGATCTTAGTGGTACAAACAGCTTATTTCTTTCTACTGACTATAGGGGAGACTTGGGACAATTATGTTCCTAGCTGAAGTGCATCAATTATGTACCTAAAATTAGGCAAGATGAATACAGATCCAGAGTTACATTTACAGAGAATCAGAGCACCTAAGGTGCTTCTGTGGAGAGGAAGTTCTTTTAAAAGGCTGTTAAACCCCATGTTATATTTTTAGGTACCTAATTCCCACTGAATTCACTGGGAGTTGATGAATAACTACTTTAAATGGACCTTTTCCCAAAGCATATTTGAAAATATTACTTCCATTTTGAAAATATTAGTTCCTTATTTGTGTGGCTGTGCACTGCAACAGAGCAATTGAATGCTTAAAGAGAACAGCTAACAAGTTATGGGAGGAGGTACGGAGAGGGGGAGGAGTGAAAATTTAATTACCTTGTCAGTATTTTCAGCACTTCAAGAGGCCACTGGAGGAACCTGCTGGCTTGATGTGATTCATGTGATTTATGAAGATCAAGAAGCCACAGGCAGCAGCCCTAGGTAGGTGCCACAGATGACAGCATCCCTGTTTGGTGGCAACACAGAGGGGGAAGCAAGGCAGTGACAGTGAGCAGAGCTGAGCTCCGTGATAGGCACTGCTTTAACCCTTTATAAAAGGAAGTTTGGTGAATGCTTGTCTATTTATTGGCAAGACAAAAATATTTTGACTAAAAGAATATTTTTCAGTCCAAACAAAGCCTTTGTTAAATGTAAGCAAATGGACAGTCAGAGGAGAAAAGTAGAACACACACATAAAATAAGTTAGTTTTATTTAGCTTGCAAAATTCCAGAGAGTTGAGGATTTACCCGAGCAGATCTGATAATCTCCCACATATAATCATAGAGAGGAAGAAGAAAAAAATAAAAGAATAATCACAGAATCATCTTGGTTGGAAAAGACCTTCGAAATTTTTACAATTCTTTTCTCTCTTGAGGTCGACAATTTAAACATGCAATATGACCATTTGATTTTAATATATGTTTTCACAATTTCACAAAAAGAGGCAAAATACAAAAACCTCAAAAATAAGTAAAAAAAATAAATATAGGGAGCACACAGGTTCATACTTTCCACTACTTCCATCACGAGAAGAATAAAATATCTGCAGCACCAACCCCAGATCTTTTCTCATAACTGATTTAGAAAACAGTATTACCCCCATGCGTGAATTTCCTATTCATCTTCACTTAATCTGTCCAGTAGCTCTAAAATACCCAGTTTCCAAGTGCCAGACTCTTCATTGCAGACAGGGCTGACAAACTCGAAGGTTTTGCATTAGTACAATCCTCTTGCACATAATATTACCTGATGCAAACCACAGGCCTTGCCTGTGCTGTGTCATCCACTTGATGATTTTCATGAAGCCAGAGACAGGGTAAAGTTAAAGCAGTTCCTCTTCCTAACACTGTTCTGCTTAGGCAAGGGAGTAGGTGGAAGAGTCAACAACAAGAACAGCTATGGGGAAAGACAACAGAGTCTGAAAAAAGACAGCACTTCAATGCAAGGCTGTTTACTGTATTAAATAAAGACTGACTTTTAAAAGAATTGTGTTCCCTTTTCTTCATTATAATACATGTAACACCTGAGTCTAGTGATTAAAAATGTTATATGAATCTCTTGTCCTGAGCAAGTTACGCTTCCACAGCAAGAATTAATAACCATATCTAATAATCTGTACAATTCTTTTAACCTCTCTGGACCCAATATTTCCCCTTTATGAAACAGAGATAATGTGTATTACCCTCAAAAATATCACTATGTGGTTAAAAACTTATACCTAATCCCTCTTCCCCGTGAAAATTTCCCTTGAGAAAAAGATTAACCTGATGGATACAGGAGCCTGCTGTCAGTGCAGCAATATTTTCTTTTGTTATAGAAGACACTAGGCACATGTTCTCATGGGAGACAGGTTATAGCCTTGTTTCTGGTTTTGTAGATTTGCACCCTACTAAAAATTAGACCTTTTCATTCTTTAGGGAGGTTAGTGGTGGCCTCTGGTGGCCATGGGGTGAACTAAATGGAGGCTACGAACAAAAAAGCTGTGTTGGAGTTGTGGCTCTCACTCACATAGGAAGGGTGGGAAAGAACTAGCCAGCACAGCTCTTGGGTAGTTCACACACTGGGCTGACAAATATAGACTCCTTGACTGTGAAGAAATAACTTTAATTTGTTATCTGATTCTTTGCAACAAGCTAACCTAAGTTGTTGCCTAATGTTTGTTAATGTTTCATCCTGGTGATCAAAAATACCTCCTCCTTCCTAAAGTTTCCCTCAAAGTCTTAAGGGCCTATGGTCTTTCAGGTGTGCCCAACCTCACTCTTGGTTCAGTGGGAAAGAAATCCAAGAATGGCCTTTCCTAATGGAGAAACAGAGATTAAATTTCAACACTCTGGGAACGCAGTCCAACTATCTGCAATAACTGCCAGCCACAAAGATGGTTCCAGGGTATGATTTTCTCCCAGCAGAAATCCTTTGGACTTCATTCTTTAAGCTGTCTTCTAAATATTCCTCAGGTTCGTTTCAAAAGCCTGGCACTGTCCTCTGGCGAGGGAAGCATATGCATCTTTACTCACACGTCAGTCCTTAATGGCTTCCTCGTCAGATGCCATTCATTTCTCTCTTATCTACCTTGAAAACATTCTCATAAAATAACTTCATCATTCAAACCAGAAGCCCTTTCACTACACCACTGCAAAAATCTTTTAATGCTTTCCCTCTTTCTTCCTCCTTTTCCCCACTGCAGACCCAATGGCCAGCTCTCAGTACCCTGAGAGGCTTCTACACCCAGCAGAGCACTGACCCAACCGTGCAGCACAAATGGCAGTGCTAACATCAGACACCACACTGTGTTTAACAGATCTGAGCCAATCCATTCATGACACACTCACTGGCAGAAAAAAAGCTCTACAGAATGCTTGTCAGAGATACTGGTACTAGATGTGCTCAGGAAGGGCCTGATGAAAAGTGAATCTATTTAAAACACAAAGAAGATTTGATTTTTTTGTCTCATTTCTTCAAGAGTTTTTATAGAGCTCTCTCATTATTATCTTTTAGTTTCATCTGAAATAAATAAAAAAACCCATTTTATTGTAAATTAAAACAGACAGTTTCTCATCCAGCTTATCAGATGGGTTCCAAAAGAGACTGAGCCTCGATGGAGTAGTCCACAGAACAGCTTTGAAGTGATCATTTATGTCTGCAGGGAAACTGAGGCAGAGACAGACAATCATACAGATGGGACATGACAAGGTCAGAAATAAAACCCAATTTTCCTAATTCCTAGGAACCCATCCTAATCCCTGAACACATTCCTTTCCTTGCAAGGGGTATTTCAAAATGAACCATTAAATCCCACCACTGTTCTCATCTTTCTCTGGCCAGATGATAACACATGTTGCTTTCATTATTGGTTTGTGCTATCCTTTGGCTCTCCTGCTCCACTCCAGCTCTCTTGGCTTGGCCCACAATCTCTTCAAAAGCACAGTGCAAGTATTATTTCTATTTCATGCAAAGCTTGCCTAAATTTGTGGCAGGGGAAAGGCTGCAGAACTGTATCGTGTGACTCTCAAATGAAACCAGCTGCCTACTATTTCTATGTCTGTAACCAGATCAAATTATGTGAGCTAGAAAGCTAATCACTGGCCACCCCTTGACAAAGAGTGTTGTCTGTATTTATTTTTATTTCTGTTTTCTGCTCTTCGCATAGAAATTCGGTCACAAATGTGTCCTTGTTGCACAGCCTATTTTTCTTCTAATTACAGAAGTGATGTGGAACATTTGCCTTACTGTGTCTTTAAGCTGTAGCTGTGAAGTCTACTACTAAGAGTTCATGAATCAGTGCTATCAACTTCCATAGGTTATCATGGTCCAGCTGCTTATGGCAATCGATAACAATTGCAAAGCTTCATGCAGTCTTTACCCTGCTTCCTGATGGGATGTTAAGACTTAACACCAAGGGCCTTACAAGTATAGATTGTCCATGCCTGGTACTTATAATACCTAATCTGCAGTTAATTTGAGAACACCTAGAAAGGCCAGTGTAAGTATAACATTAGAGTAGAGGCAATTGGCAGCATGGGGTCACTAAGAGTAGCTGGAAGCCTATGATGCCACAAGCTTATCTGCAAAGTGAAGATTGTGTGGCTTTGAAAAATCAGTTCTCTCACTCTGAAACAGTGAGCCAGTGCAGAAGCTGTCCCATGAAACACTATGGTCAGCACTCTTTAAGGTGTAAAGTAGGTGATCCTAATTGTGATTCTAAAAAGGTGATTCTAATTACTAGAACATTTGCTTTTCTCTTGACTCCATATGTTAATCTTGCATCTCCCAGAGAGGGGGAAGTGCCCTTACTTCTTTCACATCAGGCCTTTCAAAAGTTAAGTTTCTCCTTCAAGCTTCTTTATTCTTATGGGGAGGCAAGAATGGGAAGAACTAGATTTTTTTCAGATGGTCTTCCTGCCTTACTTCCTACAATTTGTTTTTGTTCATCCTGTCTGCTTGAGGCTTTGCAAGTAAGTGACACTGGTATGTGCAAGCTCTAGCAAGTGTGAGGTTGAGGGCATGAAAGTACTTATAACATAGCACTGCCTACTGGCTTTAGACAAAAATTGGACTTTGCTGCATAGCATCTCTTCCTTGAATACCAATTAAAAACCAAACTACCTCTCATATCTTTTACCACCTGAGCTCTGAAATGCAAAATTATGTCTATGGCACGTCAACATTATCTGATCTGTATGTGAATTCTGTATTTTGAACTTTTTCAGACGTCAACATTTCAAAAGCCACAGTTAAAAAAACCAAAAAACTTCAAAGACCCACATCATCACCCTGCAAAAATTAAAAATGGCTTATGCAACCTCCTAAGAAATATATAACCATTTTCCTGAATAAACCATCAGAATTTGGAGCTCTAGATAGAAATAGTACATGGAATAAGATATCTTCTTCCTTTGGAGGAACTGAGAATGCTTCATTGGAATAAAGCATAGCAAAATATTTACCACTGATGTGAAAATCTGAAAATCCTAAAATAGAATGTGGCAGAAGCATGATGCCTCGGTGCCAGTTCTGAACTGTTACGGTCTATTCACAGCCAGTATCTTGAGGCTCAGAACAAATCCTGCAATATACTTTCTTCTAGAAAGAATTTATGGTCAGGAAGAAAGCTGACTAGTGGTATGAACTCACTGTAAAACAAACACATACACAAATCCTAGTACTCTTCAAAGGGTAATAGATTCAAATCTACTTCCATCCAATTATTTCTTCATTTTCAGAGGGCATAGAGGAATGAAAGTATTCAACCTTTATCGTAACCCTGCCAGATCTCCATAACAGAAACCGGCTTATAGCTTAAGGCAAAAACATACTTATTTCTAGAACCTTTGGCTTCCTGGCTGCACATCTCATAGACTATGAGCCTCCCACATTCTCAGCCTGCTTAAGTCTCCACTTTAGTAGATCTTTGGTGTAACACATTAGTGCAAGTGAAAAAAACCTAATTAACTGGTACATTAGGCACACAGTGAGCTCACTGTCTCCTTTGGCAACCTGGAAGTACAGAAAATGTCCCTGGTCTTCCCAATTTTTTTTTTTTTTTTTTTTTTTTTTAATTTCCAGAAAGAACTTATGAATTTAATTTGAGTTCTGAACAGCGGCAACAAAAAACAGATGTCAAAATCCTAGACCCTGTGCAAAACTAATCTCACCATGTCCACAGCTTTTGTCTTAGAGATAAAAGAAGAAAGTTTCCAACTCCTCATGATTCTAGAGGATTTTCAGAATCTGATTGCCAGCATATGACTCTTGGTTATTCTACATAATGAAATTCTCCCTTGTAGTTCTAAATTAATATATTTACACACAGAAACATGCAAATGTACATATGTTTACCTAGGTCTTAGCATAAGCTTATAAATATGGAAAAAAAAAACCCCTGGAGAGTGTAAATTACAGTGTGCCCCTGGTAGAGTCAGTTGTAGTTGGGTTTGCCTACTGAATGCCATTTTAACACTTCGCCCTTACATCTTCATTACTGCTAAAAGGCTTGCTTTTATTATTATTATTGTTACTGATTGGTGTTATAGTAGCACTTACAGACTCAAGCTTTTTCTTTTAGGTACTGTGTGTTAGAGACAGAAGCATTCTGTGATCAGTGTCAAACGTATCTCTTAGCTTTTGATGTCACCCACAATCTGACTGAGCAGCGTGGGTTCAGCAAAGCCCAGACAATCCTTCCTACTGGCTGTGCTGACCAGGAAAGGGACAGGAGTATGCTGAGGTGTTGGCAGGATTTTGGCTGTTCATAGCACCTAGAATATACATGCTACTCCAGAGTTCACAGATTATTTTTAAGGCAATTTTCCAAATGTTTCTGTATTGTTTTCTTCCAACTACAGCTTCTTCAACCAAATAAATTTGCTTAGACCTTTGAAAATTAATTTTCTTCATACTTTTTTTTAATATTGGAAAAAATCATAGCAAGTCCTTTGATTAAACAATGCATCACTAAAGTTACTGAAGCAGAACTATTTTTCATTGAGAGTTTCCAATGATAAAACACTTTGAAAACATAGGAATTTATTTACAAGGTCTAACCTGATATAAGATACTTGATTTCCGCATGAAGGTTTGAGGGCCTTTTCCTCAGGTAGGAACAATATAGTGGGCATAGATTTAGTAGGAATTTCAAAGGTAAAATAGCCAGCATCTTGATGGCATCAAGCTTCCAAACCCTCCTCAGCATCAGGCCACCCTCAGTGCTAGCTTTGATGGGATGTTAGACAATCAGAATCTCCCTACACATTCATTCTTCCATGTAAATCATGTACAGAGAAAACAAGACACTGCTTATCACCTCCTGTATGTGCTGCCATTTAGATGGCCAAGACACATGAGTTGAGTTTGCTGCACATTATATGCAATACTGTACATCATCTCTCACAATAGACTCACATACTATGGAGACCACGTGCCCATATTTCACCAAAACAAATGGCAGCTTGTTCAGTGCTATATGATGCAGCCATGTGGTTTCAAAGTCTGCCCCCATCTCTCTCTCTCCCCCCACCTTTTTCCCCAACATGCTACCTGGAACTGCATCTTCTCCGATGTACTCACCTCCTTCTCACCCTAGTGCATGTCAGGTCAGCCCTAAAACAGACCAGAGAGTCAGTGAAAAAGGGAAAGCCAGGAAGGCACAGGAAACAAAATTGCTGGAGCAATCCAAAAGACAGTACTTCAAGAATAGAACTTCACCTGAAATTATTTTTGGCTCTTCTGCTTTCACATTGAACTTCAAGACAATAATTATCCCCTAAGTCATAAGGCTAGAATTGTACCTGCTTAGGGGTGCAGAGTCTGAAGCTCCAGCTGGCACAGACAGGGTTTATAGCCAAGAATAAACACGTGACAGAAGTGTGATATGAAGAACTCACAAAGGACTTTGCAGAGCATTGCCAAGTCCCATCACTGTAGCAGACTCAGTCCAACCTTTTCTGGGTGAAACAGCCATTATAAAATCTAGCAGCATTATAATATTTCATAGAGAAGAAAAGTTCACAACAGAACTAAGGACTTCGTGCATGTATATCTAAATTTGAAATAAAAAAGCTTGTCTAATTCACTTGAAAACAACTTGCTTCTCAGAGCCTTACATGTTATATACCTTCTCATGCAGTTACATGTTTTCAGGTTTTTGGGTTTGTTTTTTGGGTTTGGTTTTTTTTTTTTGGCCTATAATATTCCTATTTTATCCTTTCACTAAAACCAATAAAAATATGAAGTTTAATAGCACAGTAAAATGCTCCTTCAGTTTATGTCTGTATTAAGCTAAACTCAATATATAAACCTACTATAACCCATGCAACGTGAATGCCAAATTTTATTTTTCAGTGTGCCCATTTGAACAGCACAAATGTTAAACTCAGTAAGACTCATTAAAATGCTTTAGAGTTTTCTTTCTTGGAACACAAGCAAATGTTGGCTCCATTGTTTTCAGAATCACTAAGACACAGCTCAACATTTCTAACTCGTTTCTGCTGGTACTGTAGCATGAGAAAGTTTTGCTTTTCCATCATCATTATCTGTAAAGGTATCTTATGCAAGCAGCCAGGAGCCTTTTGGTCCAGACTCCTTACTGATACAGCTCAGCATACCACCATCCCAGAGAGATATTTTTTCAATGTATTTACAAAAAAAAAAAAAATTACAAGCAAAATGCAATATTAACTATTCTATGAGTTTACAGTTAGAGATATCACTTTTTCAGGCAACTTTTTACGAGAGCACTGAAGCAAGCTGAAAATTTCCAGCAAATATTGGCAGTGTTTTCAAAAAGTTATGCGAGCAATTTTGTAACACTTGCTATTATTAATTTTACTGCCACAAAGAGACTTTACTTCAGCTAAAGTTACTCTGAACACCAGTAGTTTCTAATCCCTACTGTTACACACAACCAGAAAATGGGTTTGGATCATCAGGTTACTCTATTTTAGAGATTCAAGATATCGGAAATAGGGAGTAAAACTCTCTGTAATTCCAGTGCTGTACGTATACCAAGTTTATGAATTTCAATCAATGACAGCAAATTATGAAGGTCATGAATCCTTGCTTCAATGTGATATTTTTGGTCTGCCAGGTTGCAGGAACTAATTCAATTAATAAGATATTTGCTCAGTTAATAGGCTCGATTTTTAAGCCTTAACTCACCCTTGACACATAGCAGATTAAGTCTTGGCAAGTGCTAAAACTTCTAGTGTTATGTTTTGCTGTTGCTCCCAGCAGAGGCTCTTATTTTAATTTTAATAACAATCCGATTTTGATGATTATGGGAGCAAGCTTCTTTGTATATGAATTACAGGTGGATGATCCAGATGAACCCCACCAGTAGGCAAGCCTTCCAACTCAACATGAAAAGAAATTAAGACCAACTTGTACTACATAGAGGAGCCACAGTTCTCCTTTGGTCCTTCTGTAGGATGGAGCTGCTGAGAGCCCAGAAGCCAAACTGCATCACACATAATTGGAAAGAAGAGGAGAACTGGGTCTGCCTACTGCTAGATTCAAAGGCAATTTCATTGAAGCACTTATAGGCAGTATTTGGCCACACTATTACTTACCTGAAACCTCTGCCCTTGCACTTAGCCTCCCAGGCACAATGTCACTTTAAAATAAACAAACTTTCAGTTTGCTGCCTTCACCTAGGAGTGCGATGGAAGCAATTTTCTGCAAATCATTTATCATTCTTAAGCTTCAGTGAGGCTTATTATCCTAAATCTTAAAGGTATTAATCTCCTGCATCACCCTGCATAGAAAGATGGGTCCTTTAAGTTGCCAATTTTTCAAATTCCATGCAAAGAGAAGGAATCTTCCTCATTTGTACACCTGTAACTTTCCAACATCTACACCTCACCAAGTCCCCAGGCTTCTTGCCCTCACATACCCACACAGCACTACATAGCATTTGCTGCTCAGAGCTTCTCAGCAGAACCACAGAGCCAAAGACTTTGACCAAAACCTTCAAAGGATTTTGTGGCTGCACACATTTAATTGAGTCTTTGCAGCAACGTGACTGGGTGCTGTGCACAGCAAAGGTGCTTTCTCGGGTTTTGTTTCTTTTTGAAACTTTAGTAAAAAATTAGACTTAGGTAGGCATAAAAGCAAGCTTCTCAGTATGTGGCTTCTAGCTTGCACTGGGTGAGTACATGTGCTTTGTGAGATAAGTCTTCCATCTGGAGAAAAGTGAAGCTCCTCACTGTTTTGAGCCAGAGATGAGTTGGTGACTATGGCTAAATAGAAATCATAGCATCATTACTGCAGACAAAGCTGGGGTAGCAGTTTCTACTAACTCTGGTACCCAGGCAGGGGTAGGTGTGGAACCTAGATGTGGAAAGAGTATCTGGACCACCAGGACTTGATAGGGATTTCAATATATTTTTCTGGTGTGAGACATCCTCTGTACAAATCCATGTCAGCAGGTTCTATGACAGTCTGCACACCAATGTTTACTGTAAGGCAGTGCAACATGGGATCACAGCTTATAGCGTGGTTTGAGTGAAAGAGAATAAAAGTATATTTCCTGAAAAATTATACTACTAAAACAGGTTGGGACTCCACTACTGAAAGGACTCATTTACCCTGAAAATTGAGATATTATGCAATGTCTTTAAAATTATAAATAAGGTGGTCAAAATAAGAATAAGACTCTTTTACAACTTATTGGAATAAACTAGAAAAAAGGATGAGGCTTTGGGTAAAACTCCAAGCCACCTGATGTCTTAATAAGGCCAAGTATTTCCCCCATTTCCAATTTCATTTTTTATTATTTGTTCTACTTCCCTTTGAGCCCAGAAAACTAATAAATGCATTTTTAGCACAGAGAAGTAAGGTAGCACTGCTGAAATGTGCAAGAGCAAGTGAGCATGGAAATGCCTTCCTTTTTTTTTTTTTAATAAAATTTTAATAAAGATGTATATACAAGCCTTGCAGCTTTTCAATAAGAGCCTGAGCCTGCATGTTGCTTATAGACCTCAACTTCCCCTGAAGTTAGTGAACTGATTACAGGAAATAATCTTGCACTGGCCCCAAGGCAGTGAACAATATTATCTAATGTATCTTTTCCATCTTGAACCTCCATGATTAGGATTTTAATTATATCAGTTAGAGAATACCTATGAACACAGAAAAGCAGATATGCAGATCCCATCCATTTCCTCTCCTGCTGCAAGAGGGGTATGTGTTTCCTCTTAGCCTTGCACAGGGAATGCTGAAAGCTGCTCTGTCCCACCACAGTTCCAGACCCAACCTGAACTTACTCGCTGCAGCAACACTCCAATTGCTGGCTTCTTTATAGAAATATGGCAGACAAGGTCTTGTTGGCCAACAGATCTGACTGCTAGCAACAGTGCCAGGACCTAGGACTCATAAAATCACCAACTCATTTAGGTTGGAAAAGACATTCAAGATCACCAAGTCCAGCTGTTGACCTGGCACTGCCTAACCCACCACTCAACCATGTGCCTAAGCACCACATCTTACACATCTTTTAAATACCTCCAGAGATGGTGATTCCACTACTTCCCTGGGCAGCCTGTTACAGTGCATGACAACCCTTTTGGTGAAGAAGTTTTTCTTAATATCCAAGCTAAACCTCTCCAGTGCAATATGAGGCCATTTCCTCCCCCATCCTATCACTTATTACCTGGCAGAGGAGACCAACACCCACCTCACTACAAACTCCTTTCAGGTAGCTGTAGAGAACAATATGGTCTCACCTCAGCACCCTTTTCTCCAGACACTACCAAGTCCAAGACCATGACAGCTGGCAATTTTTCAAAAATCACAGCCTATAGGAGATGACACCTTAACCTGCATTAAGCAATGAGAACATCTTAGGAAGAACAGTGCAAAAATAAATTTGAAGGCGGCAATTCACCATTTTTTTAAATAAAAGATAAATAAAATTGATTAACACTGAAAACAAGAGTTTTCTGTTTCTAAAGAGGAGACATGATAAATTAGAATACCAGTTAATAATATGAAAGACACTAGTCAAGTAGACAGAGAAACATCTGGATCTGAATGCCTGCTTGCCATTTCTACAAGACACAAGCTCATAAATTCACAGCAAGTTGATAACAGACCTCATAAAACATGGTACCTGCAAGAGCAACAAAGTGAGATGCTGTGAGATCCTGGCAGACTTACTCTCCTCCCTTTTCCCAAAGCATCCTTCATGATCCATCCTCCTGAAGTGCATTCTCAGACCTCCTTGGTGTTCAAACAGCCCAGCCAGCCTAGGCACAGGTATCCCCATCACAAGGAGCAATTCTGGCTTCAAGCCAGAGTAACAGTTGGAATAAATCTGGTTCTGTCTTTATAGCTTTTATACATGCTCCATTTGAAATGCAACACCAGAAGATACAACATACATTATGGCTTTTTTGAAGCTTCTCATTCGTGTTTGTACTCAAAAATAAGCTCAGAGTTGATTTACATTGTAATAAAGAAATATCATTCCTTTGGCAAATATTACAACTACTTAGATAGTCCAGGGAGAGCATTGCTTTAATGAAAGCAACAAGACCAAAAAAACAGACAAACATGTTATTTTCTCTGACTGCTGAACTATGGCAACTGCTTTGCCTCTTATCTAGCTTTATTAACAATGCAAAAAGTTTGCCCCAACAAGTATATACAACAAAAGCTAAAAAAGGTTCCAGGTTTGTGGAGATTAGCACTTTGAAGTTATTTGTGAATGATTTCAGATGCCTTTTAGCAAAAAACCACAAAAAACCCAAACAAAAAAACCCCCCAAAATCCACAGCCAAATAAACCAAACATAATAAACCAAACATACAGAAAAAAAAAAACCCAACCAAAAAAACCAAAACACACAAATAAGCAAAAAAACCCCCAAGCAAACAAACAAAAAAAAAGTTGAGTGGTACAGGATACATCCAATTAAAGAATACACAGACTAGTTATTTATCAGCAGAAGGACCAATTCTGTAATAGTTGCAAAAGCTTACTACCTAGGACACCCAAAATCCCCATCTAATCGCATGGGAGGATGCATGTGATGTTCACACTTTAAGCCAACACGCAGTATAGCAACAGTACAGTTATTTTAGAAGCTATTACTGGAGGGCAAAATGAAAAAAAAAAAGTTACTTACTTAACTGAGAGGTGAGGGCCCTAGTAGTATCAGCAGCCACTTTCTGTCCCTGACCAGCCTTAGTCCCCCAGGAGCCCTGTGCTTAAATGGGCAAGGACATAAGACAGGCCTCAGGTGAGGCTGGTCAGAGAACCATTAAGACTTATTTTGCCCCCAGGGCCCTGACCCAAATGTTGCAAATGACCTCCCTCCCATCTGGCTTATCCTAAGACGACTGCAAAAGAATAAGTAGTGTATTTCCTCTTATTTCTGAAATTAAAAAATCCAATCTGTATTACAGCAGAGTAGTCTCTGTGTTCTCCTGATAGAGTTTACTTGAGAGTCACAGTTAGGAAAGAACACATTTTTACTTGTGCTGTGTGAAAAAACCACCCATGACACACATTAAGTCATTTTTGCAGCTTTGGTGACTCACAGCAACAGGAACTGCAAGTGACGTATTTGCTGAAGCAATTTGGATCTTGGGAGCCACAGCAGCCAAATGAAAGGAAAATTATACCCACTGGAGACCCAGACCAGTAATTAATCTTTAGAAAACATTCTGCCTTTCAAGTAAATTTGTTCTAGAAAGTGACTAATTTCTCGGGTGTTTGCAGAAGCGTAGGGACAGGAGGAGAACAAGGTGGAAGAGGCTTAATGAGTCTGCATCTGGAGTACTGTGCCTGGTTCTGGGCTCCCCAGTTCAAGGACAGGGAACTGCTGGAGACGGTACAGCAAAGGGCTATGAGGATGATATGGGGACGATGATATTTCTTAAATGAGGTAAAACTGAGGGGCCTGGATCTTATTTATCTGAAGACTGAGGAGGGATCTTGTAAATAATAAAAGGACATGCATTAGGAGGAGGGGGGCAAGCTTTTTTTTACTGTACCCAGTGACAGAACAAGAGGTAACAGGCATAAACTTGAACACAGGGAGTTCCTTCCAAACATGAGGAGGAACTTCTTTGAGGGTAGCAGAGTAGTGGAACAGGCTTCCTAGAGAGGTGGTGGAGTCTCCATCTCTGGAGATATTTGTAACCTCCCTGGTTACCACCCTGTGCAATCAGCTGTAGGTGAACTTTTCAGCTCTGGCAGGGGGGTTGTTTGGACTAGATGATGTCCAGAGGTCCCTTCCAACCCCTAACAATCTGTCATATTCTATGAATGTGACAGAAAAGTCAAAGCTTTAGGCATGAAGACAGGTGAAGATTTGGTCTCCATATCATGTGAGTCCTTGAAGTGTGAAACTACTCTGGTACATCCAGGCTCATAACATGGCTGTTTTCCTGCTGCTCTTTCAGATTTATGTATGCCAGAGTCCCTGCCCTTAAAAGATTATAACTGGAAGGGATCAAACAATAGCAACAAGGAAAACTGAAAAAGAAAGGGAAAAACCCCAACAAAATACCAACAAACACAACACACAAAAAAAATCCACCAAAAAAACCCCCAAACTGAACAAACAAACAAACAAAAAAACCCAGCAAAATAAACCCAGAGTATCAAGTTCTGGCACTGCTGCTTTTAATTATATCAGTGGAAAAGCATATGACCCAGACAGATTTCCTCTGTGAGTAGGAACAAAAGACTGACTCCATTATCTAAGCATCAGTTTGATGCCATACAACATACACCTTAACTGTGTTTCATTGTAAAGCCAGAAGAAACAGGGAGGGAGTCCAGGGCAGCAAAGGTGAGGAGGCAAAGCAGCTGGGACTGTAAAGGAGATGAGTGAAACTAGGAAGAGGAAAATAAGAGGTGGGCAGCAAGGAGGAGAGACCAGTGAAGGGCATCTGTGGTAAGAAAGCAAAATGGCTAACAGGGATAGACTGCAAGGGCAGGCAAGACAGAGTTTAATTCCAAAGGTGAGGATCTCATCCAGCTAACCAACAAGCTCTTCT
Source organism: Florisuga fusca (assembly GCA_038090715.1). Lineage (NCBI taxonomy): Eukaryota > Metazoa > Chordata > Aves > Apodiformes > Trochilidae > Florisuga > Florisuga fusca. Next base: position 16,559,870 of record JAAWXA010000019.1, read on the forward strand.
CTGCTTCTTCAGATGCCCTAATGAGAATTTTTCCATATGTGAAAGCCCTTTGGCTGAAAGATCTTCTCAGTTGTAGCTGCAGCCACTTTCAAGAACTCCACTCCCACAATCAAAGCCATGTAGCTTGTAGAATGTAAAACAGAAAGAGACAGACATAGCTACGGGGCTGCCCAGCATCCACAGACAATACCCAGCATGAGGGTTGTCAGATCTTAGTCAGATATTTATATGAAATGATGAAGACAAGAAGAAAGAGTAACATTCTGTGCCTAGTCATTAACAAACTAGACTAATATTTCATTCAGCACTTGGTACTGTTCCCTTATAACAGTTACAGAATGTACCTCCCACAGACTTCTGTTACTTAACAGAAAGAGCAGATAACAGATCATTCTGTGTTACTTTCATATTTAATCTTTCCAAGAGTCTACAATTAAGAGCATTATGCAAAAGAAATACTTGACAGGAAAAAACAATGCTAAAAACAAGAGGAAAGTATCCTATTTAAGTGACAAGAAAAGGATTTGTATTCCTAACAGAACACCAAGGAAGGATCCTGATCTCAAAGATATTTGAGTCAACAATTCCCTGAAATGAAATTTGAGAGGTTTGGGGGGCTCCCTCCTTTGTGAAAGGAAAATGTTTTGAATGGAAGCTACAGGCAGAGCTGTAGCACCGTGAATCCAGGGGGCAAGAAAGACTCTTATTGACATTGGTTAGTTAGAAATAGTTCTTTCCTTCATCATCTCTATCCACCTACCATACCAATATTCATTCCTCTGCAAACAGCTGGTAGCTGTGCTGGGTAGCAGACTTGAGGTTGCCATCATCAGAAGTGAAAACACAGAGATTTTTTTTCTACTCTCTGTGGGTCATCTGCAGCCTGAAAAATTTGAGAGCAGACTGAAAAAATAATCACATGCTGGCACGTATTATGAGTTCTTACAGGAGTGCTGGAGAAACCTGGCATGATTTTCAAAGGAGAGATGATAGCATTAGAGGAATCATTTTGAAATTGACCACTGTAAGGCAGATTATTTCAATATTATAAAATTGTACTCTATGCCAACTGATCAAAGAACATATGGATTGGCCAAGAGAGAAGGATTTTAATTTATAGTGACATGAAAAGAATTTAAAAACAATAAGTCTACCAGAACAATAAGAAAGGAAGGTATGAAAAAGGCAGTTTCAAAAGTTGCAATAAAAGAAAAATCCAAAATCTTTTTTTCAGTGAATATTTTCATGTGATTGTGAGTAGAAGTCAGCTAACCAATTCATGAAAGTCAATGAAATGGAAAATGCAATAATGTATACTACAGGCAGTTACAACAGCAGAACAAGCACCGCTGTGGAGATGTAGTCAGTTCTTCAGAATCACATTAAAAGGGACTTCTGGATGTTTTCTAGCATGTACAACAAAACACTTTGGAGCAGTCAAGTAGTTTGTCAGCTCAGTTTCCAATTTTCTTGTACATGTCAAATTAGCAATCCATTTTGTTTGCAAATGAGCAGCACAGAAATTAATTCCACTCAGAAACTCAACTATTGTGAAATGAAAGAGTAAGTATAACAAAGCTTTAATGAAACTGCATCCAGCATTTGAGGGAAACTAATTATTTATGGAAAAGATAGGCAAGCTTCTTCTCAAGTATTCAGCAAAATAGTATTTGTAACACTCTGATAAAACATGAAGAACAGCGTAATCTTCAGCTTTCTGGAGTGTAAACCAGCAACATATTTTAAAGTAATTTGAATTTCAGCAGTTGATAATAAGATTTATTTAAATTGGTATAAGATTTTAATAGCAAAATGGAATTTTGATGAGGAAGCATGGGTTGATAAGTTACTGTCTCTACTACCAAGGCAAGATCATGTAAGAAAACCCAGCACAGAACTCTGCATGCCATCCTAAGGCAGCAACTCAGAAGAGGCAAATTGCTCTCAGCCCTGTCAGAACACACAACTGAGAAATTCAGATCATTTGTAGCACAGATACTCCATTTATTCCTTGTGTTTTGTTTTTTTCCCCTTGAGCTGCTAATGAAATGACCAAGCAAGTGGCTTCCCTTCCACACAATAACCTTTTACCTTTGGAATTCCTAGACTGAAAGGGAGAAAGAAGATGACCCTTTTAATAACAGAAATCTATTTTTCAGATATAGTGAAGCTGATTCCTATACAATGTTCAAAACTGACAGCCATGAGCTTTTGTTAATTCAGAGATGACATGAAGTACCAGCATGGGTAATGGTGACTTCCTTCAACAGATGAAGTTTTCTCACTAGTTTTTAGAAGAATTCTCAGTTGATCATGGTAGTTACTTCTGCTGGGGAAACAAAAAGAAAAAAAAAAGGTAGTGTGTGAAATGATTAGGAATAAACATGCCAAATCTCTTGTACTTATTTCAAGGCACTACAAAGAGTTTATCAAAGTGAGAAAATATGCTTCATTCTGGATAGCTAATTCAGCATAAAAATTCAGTGAAAATTAAAACCTGTGTTTTTATGTGAGCTATTTAGTTAGGATAAAAATCTACAAAGGACATGAGAGTTTATATTGACTCCTTGACTGAAATGAGAACTACCATCTGATCTGCATTAGGATTTACCACCCAGTCATTCTGAAGTTATTTTTTTCATTAGCAAGTCTACTGCCAAAGGGTTTATCCTCTCTCTCTGATGATATCCAGTTTACTTCACCACTGCCAAGTCTTTAAAACAGCTACTGCTTAGTACATTTCTGTCCATGCCTTAGTTCAGCTGATCATTGCAACTGAACTGACACCTATTCACTTTTGGGTTACTGCCTTTTTGAATTGGCTGTTGAAAAAAAAACAAACAAAAAAACCTATCAAAACTTTGGAAGCTAGCCTCAAATCAACTTTAAATTCATAGTTCTTCCTCCCTCCCTGGCATGTCATGCAACTTCATTTGTCTTTCCTTGGATGTTTCAAAAAGACAATCTCTTGTAATCTACTAACACAAATCATGCTTCCCCATATCTGCTCCAACTTGATTCCACTTGGACTCCACCTTTCTAAACAAGGGTGAATAAATGTGTACCCAGTGCTTCAAGCAAGTCCTTGCTGTGAAAGTATTAATGGCATTAATACTCCCTTAAACTTCAATGAAAATAGCTTATCCAACACATCACAGATTTCAATAAAAACCAAAACGTATCAGTGATGCAGTTTTTATCCTGGTCCTCTTGAAACACAGGCCCCAGGAGAACAAAAACTCAGCCTCACATAAGCCTTGTCACAAATGCACTCCAGGTGTTCATGAGCTGTTGTTTTCTAGCTTCAGATACCTGTGAATCTGTTTTCCAAGAAGCATTTTGAAGAACATCTGGATTTTAAAGTTAAAATTTGAAAGTTTTGAAAAGTATTATTGTAGCTCTGGTAAGAAACCCTGCTTAAATCCTTTTTTTCATTTGCTGAAGATTTGTATATCCTGATATTATTAAAATTCATAGCCTTGTTTTGTGTAAGAAACACCTCACAAGGATTTCAACTTCTCTTTCTAAGGAGTTATTAGTCCCCTTAAAAACATAGCCAGACAAATATTCTGCATTTAGAGAAGATGAACCCTTCCTCTGTTTCTGTCCCTGTCTGTCTTCAGAGAGAAATCAGATGTTTGTTCCTTCTCTACACTCAGGTCTTTCCTGCCGAAAGAACCAATATATTTTGATTTAATATGATGCTCTCTTGAATGAGAATTTGACTAAAATTCTCACCTCTATTTGCAAAGAACTGCAAAAAAGATAGTGAATATCACAAAACCAACATAAAATGTTTCCCCAAAATTACCTCTCTGTAGTCAGGTCATTGTAGGAATCTTATCCCACGATGAACTGAAAGCTTACACTGAGGGTGACTTGATGTATCTAATCTGCAGTTGATGAAAGGATTTCAGGTTTCAAGAGCTTTCAATATAATTTCTTTCACAAACAATAAAAGCTGTTTACAAAAAAAAAAAAAAAAGTAGCAGTCTTTTGTTTCTTTAGTATTAAAAGATAATGAAACTGAAGGCTTCTAGAAACATGATGGCTTATTAGTACCATTTGAAAGCCAGAAATTAATCTCAGCAGCTACACCAAAGAGAAGAGGCAATCCTGCTTTGAAATAGACCCCGTCATCTCTAAAAAACATCAGACAATCTCCTCCATTGTGAAACCATGATGAAATAGAAGAGTGGCAAAACAAGACTGTTTAAGGACATGAAGGCAAAAATTCAAGATCCACAGTTGGAAACTGGAGATCCCTAAATACAGCTCTGCACTCCCTCTCTTCACTTGCTCTTTGTTAATATCAGTGCTTTGAGCTGTGGATAGGGAGAATCTGACCAATTTCCATCAGCTCTCCATAGGCCTTCTGCTTCACAAGAGAAAGCTCTGTGTGTGTCTGTGCTCTTCAGATTTTGTGCATCATTTACCAAGAGTCCTGGTTAACAGGGGAGGTCCCTGATGACTGAAGGCTTTCCCAGTGTGACACCTCTCTACAAGAAGGGCCAGGAGGAGGATCTGGTGAACAACTGGCCTGTCAGCCTGACCTCGGAACAGGCTAAAATTAATAAAGTTGTCTTTGCAGAGCCCTTCCCCATCTATTCTCCTTTATAAAAAGAAGGAAATGAGGGACAATGGATGGGTTTTCAAATGGTAAATTCATTTCAGGAACACCACTCGAAGTACAAGAAACTTCACCTCTGAAAAATCTCTTCTTGGAATAAGAACTTTGTTGCTTAAATAATTAAGTCCCTTGGAGACAGCATGCTTGGAAAGGATTGCAAAAAAAGACTTATTTTCTTCTGCCTTTCTTCAACGACCCCTCATTCATCTCTTTTTATTTTAAAAAATCTTCTTATTTATCCCTGTTAGTAATTCAACTTTTGATGGATGTGAGGTTTCCAAATTATATGAAGGCCCATCACTATCTTTATTAAAACAGTAAGCTTGCAATACAGAAATGAAAGAACCAAAGACACCAGCAAAAAGGACCCAAAATAATGTGTTTGGGCTTTTTTCTCCTAGTAAGGCCCTCCATCAATTCTCATGCCCTAGGATACATGGTAAAATAAAATGAATGCTGCACCCAGATTTCTAAAAATGTCAGCTGGTAATAAAGGACACTGATGGTATTCAGTGTTGGTATTCAATTGGACTTGATGATCTCTGAGGTCCCTTCCAACCCGGATAATTCTATGATTCTATTCAGAAACATTCTTCACAGATGGGAAGATAACCCCTATGGCTTCCTTCTCGCCAGTCTGAGCTTAATAAAGTAGTAGTTAATCCACTGTTGAAATAATTACACATTAAACTTCTCCACTCTGTCCAGGCTGTCCTTAAAATAATGTCCTGAAGCTGTATCCAGCTCAGGTATTGGCACCCCACCGCCCCTCCATGCTTCACCACCGCTGTCAGTGCCTTCCAACCAGCCATCCCCACCACCCACACGTGGGGCACAAACCAAGAGAAGTGCTTCGTTGCTCAAGGAGGCAATTGTCTTACACCAGCCTATCATGCAAATAAATCTAAAGGCACCATTTAATTCTCCATCTTTTGTAGCTTTGTCCTGGGCTGTACATTGGCTCTTTCATGTACTCCCATATATATACAATTAATGACCAAATAAGTCTGCAAAATAATTTCCTGATACTGGAGTTTCTATTATCTAACATGCCATGGATTGCAATAAGCTACATCATTAGTGTTTCCTCTAGGACATTGCCTTGCATTGCATACCCCTTTGAGTAATTGCACATTATTACAACTGGGAGTCCTCAGCTTTCTGATCCTGGGAGGAGGCACCACACTGTATAAAGAGTAGGCATCTACTCATAGCTCTTTCTCGAAATTATTCAAATGTAAATATCATTGTTTATCAGAAAGCTGCCAATGGGTACATGATAGGCCCTAAGAGCTTCATCTTTTATTTGTGACAACCAGTACTCTTCCCTGAGTTTTTATCACTGAGGCTATTTTCTCTCTAGCAGATCTAAATGTTGTGGTTCTCTAAATGTTGTGGTTCTTGTATACGAAGAACACAAGATTGTCCTTATGTTGCTAAGGCAGCTATTATGATCTAATCTGAATAGCATCTTACTTGCAATTAACTATTTTCTTCTTAGAAAATTTGTACACATGCAACTGTACTGATCAGATAATGTGAAAATAAAATGTAAAGCCAAAGCCATGCAGTTCAGCATTTACCTCCACTCTGTTCATAGTGTGAATCAAGCAGCTGAGAGCTGGAATCAAGCATTCAGACAAAGGCAGTTAGCCAGAAGAAATACAAATTAAAATTAAAGAAAGAAAGATGAAAAATAGAGGTGATGCAGAAGAAATTATATTGTTAGGGAGAGGTAAGATGTCAATATAAGGGCCATATAGCACTTGGCTAGAGAAAGTGGTCCAGGCACTAGGCTTAGACATTGAAGAATAAAAGGATTCTGCAAATGAAATAGGAACAGCCCTGTTTACAACAAAAAATGCTTTTATTTCATTTTTTTCCGCCATTAAGTTTCTAGCAAGGATGTTGATGCTGCTGAAGTGTTCCTACAAGTTATCAGAGAAGCAAAACTTACAGGGAGAATAAAGGAGAAAATCAGCTTCTTTTAAGATATGTTATACAGAGATTTTGCAATAAGGATGATGAAGGCCTAATTCAGCTTCTTTTAAGCTGTGTTACATAGAGATATTGCACCCTCTGCAGGTCCAAAAAAATATAAAGAAATTACAAAGATACTCATCCTGTAAAAAAAATACTATAGCCATAGGCTTAGTTTCCAGTTCTAGCAACAGTAGTATCTGTGGAGGTTTTGTATGTGGTATTTATGGGTGCTGTATTTATAAGGCAATGGCTATTTTCCCCCTTTCAAACCCTCCTGAATGCTCTCCTTCAAAAATCAAGTGGTATACAATATTGATTTTTCACACTATGCTTCTACTGAGTATAGAGCACTACCCTGCTAGCTGGGTCCAGAGCACTTGCAATGACCAGAAGCCTTCTTTATGCAAAGTTCCTCTGTTCATTACTTGAAATATTAAAAGAGAAGTCTTTTAAATGACCAAAATCTGCAATGTGTTAACTTCACTTAAATATAATTGCCTTGTACTTTACTATATATTAAGTTAGACAGTCTTTCTTCTTCATATATTAGTTCATATTCTTTATATTCTGCTGCATGAGATTGAAAACCAGACAAAATCACACAATTTATTCTCAAGGCTCTCAATTTTCTTGTAGAAGCAATGAAAGAAATTTTCCACCATCTAAGCCATTTAAAAAGCAACTTATTCCAGTTACCAAATGCAAACATCTTCTTGGTGACTCAGGTGCCACCCAGGCATATCTGACTGTTCATATTCAGAAATAACAGTGTGAGGTTGAGCTGACAGGCATCTGACCATCACTACCAATGCTTCAGAGTGCAAGGAGCTGGATCACTGCCACACCAGTACACTTCTTCACAGACAACAACTTTCCTACACTCCTCTCTGTGATCAGCCACTGCTGTTCTATTCGTACTGCTTAGCTCAGGCAAACAGAGCATCAAAGATGCTGTCTCAGCTCTTTTCTGAAGTGAACTACAATAGAAGAGTTCCAAAATGTAAAGGAAAAAAAAAAAAAGGGCCCTAAAAGCAAGGAATACACAGAAATCAGACTGCAGAGTTATTGAACTGAAGAAAGCCTTCACAGGATTTAAATCAAGGCTCTTCTGTACACAGTTAAAGTACATGCTTCTGGAGAAACACAACATACTTGGCTTGGGATTTAGTGAAGGTCTGGTGATTCAGGTCCAATGAATTAGTCTTTAGTTTTGGTGGAAGCTTTCACTTCAGTGTTGGTAAAAATGGTGTCTTGCCATCATGTTAAAGGTTAGCCACTGCAGCTAGATGATTTCAATAAGACTGAAAATCAAGTACATGCTGCTACATTTGTGTACTCTCCATTGCACACAAGAAGGTGAGATTCAATCAAAGCCTTTGAGATACATATGTCTGGCTCACATCAGGAGCTTTCATTGCCACTGATGTACCACTTTGTACTCACATTGCTCAAATACATAAAGGGAGAGAGACAGAAGGAAGGTGCCAAGCTCTTATCAATTATGGCCAATGATAGGACAAGAGGCAATGGATATAAGTTTGAGCATAGGAGGTTCCATATAAAACATGAGGAAAAAATTTTTACTATGAGGATGACAGAGCACTAGAACATGCTGCCCAGAGAGGTTGTGGAATCTCCTTCTCTGGAGACATTCAATACTGGCCTGGACACATTCCAAGTGACCTCCTGTAGATGACCCTGTTCTGGCAGGGGGGTTGAACTCAGTGATCTTCTGAGGTCCCTTCCAACCCCTAACTTTCTGTGATTTCTGTGATTACATTTCCAGATCCATGAACATGACATAGTGCTGATAGAAGCACTATCAGTCTAACATAAGACTGATAGAAGTAGTTCTCAGAGCAGACATTTCCTGCTAAAAGTTATTGCTGCTTGTTTACTTTTGTTTTTTAAAAAAGCGCTGAGAGTGTGCAACAACTCAAAAGCACACTGAGGACTGGGTGTGCCAGACTATAACATACACGAGCAATCATTTGGCTTCACTGACTGCCACAGGCTTCTTTGCCACTTGCAAAACAGTCACCTCCAGCGAGGTGGCGGCCACACTGTGAGCAGCAGTGCCACATTTCCTGTGACTGCACCCACACACTGCAGCTCAGCGATGTGTGTGACCAGGTGCCCCTGGAGGGCTGCCAGGTTTGCCCAGGGTGTGATGGGACCATGACTCAGCTAAAGCAGAGAGGCAAACATGGCTTTATTTCACCCGTAGTGAGTGTTGAAAGAAAGCCTGGAAGCTTTCCAGACATCCACAAAACCAGGTTTTAGGGCATCTACAATAATATTTATCTTCTATAGAGATAAGACAATTAGGTAGACAGGAAGTGTAAAGGTTTATAAACAAGTTTGTGACACTCCCTGACAGCTCAGCAACTTTCCAAGTTACATAAGATTTTGCACCTGGATCCGTAGGAAGCACTTTCCACCACCAACAAGGCCTGGCCAGCTGGTGGCCAGACCTTTCTTCTCCCCAGAAACCTGTCTGACTGCTCCATTCCCAGCAATGGTTCCCAGCACAAACCTGCTGCTCCTTCATCCTGCCCCAGTGGAGCAGCCACCAAACTGCCATCAGGGACAGGCCAGCTCTACTTATCTCCACTCAGCTTGGGCTCTTCTTAAAGCAATGTAACAGATATCCAAAACCACACAGAAACACATTTTAGGAAGGACAGGCAGGGGAGACAAGGAGGGGGTGTCATCCTCTATGTCAGTGATCTGGAATCCATGGAGCTCTGCCTGGGTATAGATGAGGAGCTGACTAAGAGCTTACGACACTGTCTCAGACAACATTCTTGTCTCTAAGTTGGAGAGACATCGACTTGATGGATGGGCCACTCAGTGGATAAAGAACTGGCTGGATGGTCACACACAAAGAGTTACAGTCAGTTCATTGTCCAAATGAAGACCAGTTGATGAGTGGTGTTCCTCAAGGATCTGTATTGGGACTGACACTATTTTTAACATCTTTGTTGGCAAGGTGGACAGTGGAATTAAATGCACCCTCAGCAAGTTTGCTGACAATGCCAAGCTGTGCGGTGTGGTTGACATGCTGGAGGGAAGGCAGGCCATCCAGAGGGATCCTGATGGGCTTAAGAGGTGGGCCCTTGCCAACTTTATGAAGTTCAACAAGACCAAGTGCAAGGTCCTTGCACCTGGGTAGGGGCAAACCTAAGCACAGCTACAGGTTGGGTGGAATATGGATTGAGAACAGTCCTAACAAGAAGGACTTGGATGTGTTGGTTGATGAGAAGCTCAATGAGCCAGCAATGCACACTTGTAGTCAAGAATGATAACCATATCCTGGGCTGCATCAAAAGAAACGTGGCCAGTAGGTCACAGGAGGTGATTTTACCCTTCTACTCTAGCCTGGTGATACCTGGGTCCTACAGGAAGCTGAGCAGGAGCTATAGAAAGGGCATGTGGTGATAGGACAAGGAGTAATGGTTTCAAACTGGAAGAGGTAGATTTAGATTAGATATTAGGGGAAAAATATTGTAACTTTGAGGGCAATGAGACACTGGCATGGGTTGCCCAGAGGAGTTGTGGCTGCCTCCTCCCTGGAAATGTTCAAGGCCAGGTTGGATGGGGTTCTTCACCATGAGGGTAGTAAGACATTGGAATAGGTTGCCTAGAGAGGTTGTTGATACTCCCTTCCTGGAGGTGTTTAAGGCCAGGATGGATGGGGCTATGAGCAGCCTGTTCTAGTGAAAGGTATCCCTGTAAGTGGCAGGGAAATGGGAAACAGATGATCTTTAAGGTCCCTTCCAACCCAAACCATTCTATCATTACCATTTCCACCATGGTCAAAGGTTGACTGCTGCCTCTCTGCATCCACTAAGATAAGCTAGATATCATCTAGACACCAAAACATCTTAGAGGTTCCTTCACAAAGCTGCTCAAACCCCCCCCCAAAAAAAGAACAGGGAAGGTCTCAGCATTATTACATCTCCAACACAGGTAGCATGGCCAGGGAACAGCAAAAGGAAATGTGCTCCCAAAGTCCATGAATACTTCTCCCCACAGCTGTTGTACTAGTACCAATTAAGCTACTCTTGGCCAGGACACAACTGGTCCAAATGTAAAAGAAACAAGAAGAAAAGAGTTACTCGTATCTCGTAGAATCTTTTTCTGTGGGCATCACCTAATCTGAAGAAAAAAGTGCACAAACAGGTATGATGAAATGCAGTGGCTAAGGAGGGCAACAACTTGAACTTCTTTCTGCTGGCTGTGGGTTTCTTATGAGGTGAAAGAGGGTTCATGGTAACAAGGAGTTGATGTCAGCTTCACCCATTCAGTCCCTCTCAAGGAACACAAGTTTGTTGCAAGCACATCCATCTCCTGGATCCCTTCTGTTTTGAAGGCCTTGTATCCAGGTAGTGACCTCATGGTCACCCCTGTCTTGAGATAAATCTCAACTGCTGCCTTCACTTTAAACAACCTCCCAGACGGATGCCCCTTCAGTTCATTCACCTTGTAGCTCTTCCATCAGTGTCTCATCCTCTCCCCAGCCTAATGTGGGAGACGCTTTTTTGCTGGGCCTTTCTACAGTGACCTCTCCATGAACATTGTCATTCAGATCAGGAAGGCATGTATGAGGTGATTCAAGTGGTCACCACCCTTTCCAAGGATGCATCTCCAGCTTCCATTGTGCTTCTTTGCCATAGACAAATTTGTTCCCTGCAGCTGACTGTAGCAAATAGTCTCCTTTATGCAGCTCTGCTTCTTAGCACAGCCTTTACCTGAGCCTCCATTAAATGGACACCAACAACAGTTAAAAGACTGTACAGGAGAATAAAATACACTTGAAAAATACCAACAGCCTTGACTTCTTTTACACATCAAGCTGATCAGCACTTGGCCTTTAACAAGCTTGAAAAGACTTTGCTTGAGATCCTGGAGGGTAGGGAAAAACATAATTTTTTCCACCCATGGTGCAAGTTTATGAAGAACAGATGGGTACAATCGTTGCAAAATATAGACCCAAAATCAAAACTGAATGTGAACTCAAAGGCTTCCAACTCCACAGCTGCATGCAACGCTTTTACTACATTATCTCCCATCTCAACTGGAAACCTCAGCTGAACAAAGAAATCTGCAGAGCCAGGGAGCCTGCAAACTCAGTGCATCTCAGCTCAGGAGCCCATGCAGTGGGCAGGTCTCTCAAAACTTACCAAACCAGGAGAAAAGAGCTATATCAAAAAAACTCCCTCTGCTTTGTTACAAAGCCTGAAAAACTCACAGATCTTCCAGTAACCAATTTGTTTCAAAAAACAAGGATGCCCTGACACATCTCATGGCAACCTTCCCAGCCTGGAGAAGAGTTGGAGACAGAGAAACATGATTCGAAATGGGTTGGATGGCTAAACCCGTGCACCAAGCCCCTGAAGAACTGCTGCTGGGTCAGCTTTCTGCCTGCAAAAGAACAAGAGCTTTGCTGCAGGAGAAGGGATTTGCAACAAGCTGCTTCTTGTCAGTGCAGCAAAACGAACTTGTTGTTTCCAGATGAACACAAAGTGGATGCCTGCTGAACTCACAGCTGAAATGCCAGCCCTGAGTGACTATGGCAGCCATTCAGGAGAACAAGCTCAAAACCCGTTGCTGGCCACCATCCCATGAAGTGACAGCCAAGCTTTGAACACATCCAGCATGTTTGCCCTTCCAGTGGGTAAGTCTCCACTTGCCTCCACATGCTGCAGCCTGAGGTTGGGTGCCCCAGGAGGGCTGCCAGGCAACCCAGGGCATGGCAGCGATGGGGACGTGACTCAGCTAACACACAGGGGGTTGAAGAGAGCATGTAGGGACCCAAGCATCTCTCGTATTAGGAAAGGATGAAAGCTGAGGCTCTTTTAGACTGGAGATGAGAAGTTTCAGTGGGGTCTCATAAATATATAAAAATACCTGAGGGGAGGGTGCAAAGAATGGAGCCAGGCTCTTCTCAGTGGTTCCCAGTGACAGGGGGAGAGGCAACAGGCACAAAATGAAAGGGAACAATATCCTGAGCATTTTGAAACACTACTGTGGTGGTTATTGAGCACTGGCACAGGTTGCCCAGAGACATGTGTCTCTTCTTGAAGGCACTAAAAATTTATCTGGACATGGTTCTGGGCAACCTTCTCTAGGAGGCCCTGCTGGAGCAAGGGAGCTGGACAAGGTGACTTGTAGAGGTCCCTTCCAACCTCACCTTTCTGTGATTCTGTTATTTTTTGCTTCTTGTTATTATTTCTACAATTCATTATTTCACATTTGTAATGCCATTTTTTTTGCAATCAATACGTAACAATAGAGAATCTTGCACCATCTTTTACATTTCTCTCTGAAGAAATTGACTCTCCACATCTTTCTTCAAGGAAAAAACAACAAAATCCACATTCTGAACACATTTCCTATCCTTTTCCCTTATTTCATGTGGCTACTCACTTGTCAGGTCTGCAGAAGGAGACATTGTGACAGGCTCCTTAGTGGGTAGTTCAGAAAAATAATGTGCAGTGCTTCCCCAAGGAACACTAACAGCAAGGCTACCTCATGCTGGGGCTTTCTAAGTATTTTCAACTGAACAAAACCCTTCCCAATAATATGGGACCAGCCACAGAAGAGTTTTCCTTTTTGCATGACAGAATTTAACCAAAGGCTGACCACGAAGGAGCACCATTACTGCCTGGAAAAGGCACTCTAAAGGAAGGACAACTCGAAAGCAGACACTAGTAAACATCAGGTCAGGTGACAGTAATGCTTTCAAAATAATGACCATGCTTTAAAAAGTTACAGACAAGTCACCTCCTCCATGTGCACTCTCTGATTCATGAAACAGCATGGCAGGGTGCAGCGGGGCACTCCAGGGAGCTTCCACGCTTTCCAGAGAGTAAAAGCACCATGACTCACCTAAAACATTAAGGTGAATGGGCATCTGTCATCACTTGTACAGTGCTCAGCAAAGAATAAAGAAGAAAAAAAAAAAAAAGAAAAGAAAAAGTAAAAAAAGAATTTGAACTCCCATAAAGTCAGGTTTTATATAGCTATAAATTAAGATAGTTATCTTTCTCCATACAGATAAAGCAATTAGGTAAAACAGAGCAGTAATACACAAACAGTAAAATTCTCTACACATAATTGTGTCCTTCCAGATATCCCCCTCCAGCCCATGCTGTAGCTGTTGCCAAAATCTTTCCCTGCTCCTCCCTGACCCCTAGGAAGTTCACTCCAAAATCATTAAGGCCTGGCCAGCAGCTGTCCATACCTTCCTGTGCTCAAGAGGCAATGTCACTGCACTCCTTGCTCTCTAGATATCTTCTGGAAGGCACCCAGCTTGCACCCTGAAGATGCACACAGGAAGTCCCCCACAAATATGGTGAAGCTTTCAGGATCTATTGCACTTTCCACATAGGAACCATGGTTGGGGAACAGCATGGGCACGGATGCTATTCCCCATGTTTATTGTACTAGTACCAACAAGGCCACTCTTGGCTGGGACAGAACTGGTCCAAATGTTAAACAGCCATGAGATAGAGAATGACTTATCTATTCATATCGTACAGTATCCATATTTGTGGGCACTAACTTATCTGAAGAAGGTAGTGCACAAATAAGAACAATGAAATGCATTAGTTAAGGAAAGCAGCAAATCAAACTTTGTCCTACTGACTGTTGGTGTCTGATGGGGTGAAAGGTTCACAGACAGGAGAAGTTGATGGCAACTTCACTGACATACCACCTCTCAATGAATACAAGTTTGTTGCAAGCACATCCATCTTACGTTCTGAAGGCCTGACATCCAGGCAGTTCTTAATTCCTTGCTTTTCCTCCTTTCTTTGGTTGTTTAGCAGTCACATTATTCAGCAATCTTACGTCCCTCTCTCCACTACAAACTGTATTTGATGCTTTTGGGACCATCTTCAGCAAACAGTGGGGATTTTCATGGCTTTCCTCTCCAGTCCATTTTTTTGAGAAGAGCTGGCTATTGCTATGCTGGGGTTTAGTGACAGAGAATTGGTGGACAGGGCCCTTAGAAGTCAGTTGGATAAGTGTAAGAACATTTGGTTGGGCAACAAATCCCTTTTACAGCCTCTGACACCCTACTGATACGGGCTTTAGTTGGGCACAGGGAACGGATGCCTTCACACAGCCCGATGCAAGAGGAGAGCACAAGGGGAGCCCACCCCTCTGCAAGGACAGGGGATGCAGAATCCGTGTAAAAGTAAGACCACCTTATCTTCTAGTAAATTCCTCTGCAAACAGCGGGTGAGCCTAATATTTTCTAGGACAAAAGTTGGAAATTTCAGACCATTTAACACCACTCAAGAGTAACTGAGAAAAGCCAGTATACCCACTGCAACAATTCTCCTGGCAGCCATCAGGCTCCCCCCACTGGAGAAGAACAAAGTGCCCAAGTTCATCATCAAGTTCTTTCCTTTTAGTCCTTTTAATACAAAACCAAAATCCCCTTTACATCGGTCTTCTGAAGCCAACCAAAATCACGAATCTTGTGCTTCCCGCCTAATGAAACGCGGGTGGAGCGGGGGAAAGG